>SMDT01000850.1:0-123724 GCA_005392925.1 Aquilaria sinensis | reverse complement strand
GATCTTAAGGAGGAGATCTTGGGTCTCGAGAAGGAGGTTGCTAGTCTTGCGAATGAGGCAGACTTGCTAGACGTAGAAAGGGACAAAGCCGCCCAAATGTCGAAGGTGTCCTTTCAGCACGGCTTTTGTCTAGCTCGCCATCAATTTCTGCAACGGTAGCCAGACCTCGAGACCTCCTTTCTTTCGGCCCTGGATGTTCCCGAGGGTCCTTGGTGGACTTGGTCGAAAGCTGATCGCCTCAACCTGCCACCTATTCCTCTACTTGCACCGAAGGCGACGGCTAGAGACACGGGAGCCGGAACTTCTCGCGTCACCGGGTATCCTTAGATATCCTAGGGTTTTTCGTTTTCGTGCTTCTCTTGTACTCCTCTTGTACCAAAGACCTTCTTTAATGGATTCTTCTTCATTTCTTCACTTTGAGCAATTTTTTGTTTTCCAGTTGCCCTGGCTACTTTCGGCTAGGGGATTTCAGGAAACCATTCCCTGGCCTTTCTGCTGGCTGATCTCGTTTTCTCGGTTATCAAAGACTTTTTAGGCGAACACTAGATTGCCTTTGATGGACGCCGTGCCATCCTTCTCATGCGTGCTTCAGCCTTGTTCGGCGGGTAACTTGTGCAGGAGAAAAGAGAAATTTCTCTAAGTACCGCCTGTTTACCTAAAAATTCTAAGTATAGAATCGAAATTCTAAGTATAGAACTCTTCTAAGATATTTATCAATTTTCTCCCTTTGATGCTGCCAAGCTGATAATGCTCTCTTTAGGACCTTGCCCTGAATCAAACGAGGTCCTTTTTCTTGGTGGCCGAAGTTCTCCCCTGAGATAGTCCTCGGGGTTCTGTTTGGCCCTTCGGAGAATGAGATCTCCTTTTGGCGTTCAGCGCACTTTTGCGCCTACGGCCACCTTTTACGGAGAAAAACATTTCTCCAGAGCTCGTTCACGCTTCAGGGAGTGGCTCAAGTTTGGTTCCCCATTTCGAGGCTATTTCTTTCTTCGCTGAGCATTCCTGCCGAGCTTGTTCTTTTTTTGGTGGTCGATTTCAGTCGTTAAACCGGGAAACGAGGTCCTCTTTCTTAGCGGCCGAAGTTCTCCTCTGAGGTAGTTCTCGAGGTTCGGTTTTTGGCCTTTCGGAGAACGAGATCTGCTTTTGGAGTTTGGCGCAATTTTGCGCCCACGGCTTCATTTTTCGGAGAAGGCACCTCTCCTGAGCTCGTTCATGCTCCAAGGAGTAGCTCGAGCTCGTTCCCCTAATTCGAGGATATAGAATCTTTTGCCAAGCATTCCTTCCGAGCTCGTTCTTCTTTCGGTGTTTGGCTAATCGGTCGAGTTCAGTTGTCAAACCGAGGTTATTTCCTCTTTCCGCCGAATCACTCGCGCTTCACTTGGTAGCTGTATTGCTCCAAGTGGGCACTGGTCTTTGTAGGCGAGTAAGGAAGGTTTTTTCTCCTTGGTTTTTTAGGAAGTTTGTCTGATAATTCCCAATTTTATCAAGTAATTTTCTCGTCCATTCTAGGTCTTTTCCCCTCTGCTTCTCCCAACCTTTCCATAGTCCCTTGTGCATACTTCTATTCGGGGGCTCCACTTCGGGGTTTCCACTTACTTGTTGCCTTAGAACTAAGCTGGTGAACCGAAATGTCATTTCACTCTGAAGTTTAATGGCGAACTTTTTGGCCTCCTTTGTCTAAAGACTGAAGCCGTTATGCTGCCGGCAAAAATATGCCATCTTCGTGCATCATGTTCCTTTAAGCAGGCTTTTGTATGCCTTTTGCTTGCTTGATCAGTAGGGGTTTTGTCTTGTCTCGCCAAACGAGGTGGTTTACTGTTTTCTCGTAGCATTTTGCTTCAGGCGTTGTTGGAAGTGAACCATATTTTCCGAGGGCTAAGGGCAGTCTCTCGGGGTTACCCACTTCGACGGGAGTCTTTCGGGTATTTTATTCCGAAGGCAGTCTTTCGGGTGTTGGTGCGTTTTTTCTTTTTGGCCATTCTCATCCTTTTTGGACGCATTTGTTCGCACCTCTTTTTGCGCGTTGTTCTGCACCTCTTTCTGCCGATGCCTTTCTATAATGGGCCTGAGCTTCCCTTCCGACGTTGTTCCTCTTCAATCAAGGAAGACTATCCGGAACATTTTCTGTACTTTTGCCATTTCATCAGGATCTTTGGAAGATGCCTCTTTGTGGGGCATTTTTCCTTCCCTTGTCCCAGGTTTTTTGTTCCCAGCAATGCCGGGCTTGGGTGATTCAACACTTTGTTAACCGAATATGCTAGCTCAGGTGACTTCCCCATCCTCGGGCCTCCGAGGTACCGTTCCAGTGTCGCAGTGTTTTTGCGCCTGGGATCCCTTCGGCCGGGAGTTCTTTCTTTTGGCTTTCGCCTATACTCGGTCTTCGTTGGATTTCCCTTTTTCTGTTTCTGGACTTTCGGCAATAGTCTGCTGACGCCTGGGGTTATATTGCCCCTCTAGACTTGTGCGCGATGCAGTATCTTTGGAGTTCGGCGCACTTGCCCGTTTACTCTATTCCCTCTGACGTCGCACGGGGGTGACTCCTTTTTGGATGATGGTAGTGTGTCCGTTGGAGTAGGATCATAGCCTTTTGCCTGTTTAATATCAACGCGTAGGCGTCTTTTCAGGGTAGTGGGCTTGGTGTTGCTGTCTGAGGAACAACAACCTTTCTTTGGCCCGAACTCTCTTGACCGGGGGGGGGGGGGGGTTGTCCTTTGGGTATTCATCCCACTACTCTTTTTGTCCTTGAGCTCTTGGGTCACCCCTACTCCCCTCATCGAAAGGATTGAGAGAGGAGACTTCGGCTCGATATTTGCACACGAACATCTTCGGCCTATCCGCTGCAGTATTTCGACCACGGCAACGTGTGGGAAATTATGCAGGAAAGCCACGGCTATATCCGGAGGATGATCATCCCCGGGATGGGAAGTCCCTGTTCCTTAATTGTTCACCGCCGGGCGAGTCTCCGGCGCAAACGGGGGCCTCAAGGAGCCTTTTGTCCTTAGAACGCTGAGTTTTCGACCACGGCTGCCTTGAAAATTTCCCACAGACGGCGCCAAATGATGGCGTCGGGTTAGCCATCGTTTGTGTCCCCGCAGTGGCTCCACGACGGGGGTGACAGGGAACTCTTGTGGAATGTCGTGTGTGGCCGTCCGATGGAGGATGGCAGGGGCCGTGAAGGATTTCCAGTGCTGGAGAGAGCCTGAAAATGGGACACCCCCAAGTAGTCCAGCCTGAAACATAGAGAGAACAGCGGTTAGGAGGTCCCCGGAGTGGTTTTCCGAGGAGGAGCCTCCGACGCCCAAGTCAGTGCCTCTAAATGACAAGGAGTAAGCACAAAATAAATTTGCGGGGGGTATTTCTCCGGTATGCACAGAAGGGGAAGAATCTCGCTGGAGGCGCTTTTCTGGCATGTTTAGAGAGAAAAGAGAAGGCTAGAACTCTGGAGCCCTCCAAAAGGTCTCATGTCCCCCCTTCTCAAGAGCCTTTCCTGCTGTAAATAGGGAAAATGAGCCCCTCTGATTGTGACACGTGTATGGACGGATGCCATCCGTACCTCTTAGCAGAAAGATGGGCCAGCCGTATGCAGGCTTTCTTGGGCAGTGATTTGTCGAGAATCGTGTCTCAGTGTGCCAGAGCACGGACTACAGTGGCCTGTCAGAATGCTTGAGGTTAACATCTAGTGCGTACGGGCGAACATGTCAGAGACTCCTTTGCGTCACCCATCGCTCCTTCGAGATCCCTTCAGTCGACGTTACTTTTCAGGGGGACGAACAGGGACCTCTCCCCGGGGTGATACCGTCTCTCCGGGGTTACCCACTCTTCCGAAGTTGGTTCGTTCGTCCTCTGATGGAGAGGGGATATGGCAATTTTCTGAGGTCGGTACGATGGGGCTTCCGAGGTCATATATGTCAGGGGTGTGGCCCCCTCCTCCGAAGTCAGTGGTCAGGGCGATAGCATTTCGGCCATCAGGTGAGACATAAGAGGCTTCCAGCTCTCAAGAATAGCTTGGACGAACATGAGGGGGACAGGGGAAGACATGTTAGGCTAAAAGAAACGACTTCAGAAAAAAGTGTCAGGGGACTTCAGAACCAGAAAATGACTTTGGAATCATATAAAATAATGGAAACTGAAGAAACCGAGGGACCTATGAAAGGGAAACCCACCAAAATGTTCACCAAATTCGGGATTAGTAGACGCCGTCGTGAAAGGTAGTCGGAAATCGCTATGCCGCAAAAGGGAAAGAAGAGTTTAAGAGCAAACGAGAGCAGAAGGAGAAGCAAAAGAAAGCAAGTAGGGACTCTGAAAAGAGGAGTGGTTTATATAGGTCGAGGAAGGTAGGCGAATCATCGCCATAATTGCCCCTTGAAGGCGAATCGTCGCCATAATTACCTGTTGAAGGTGAACAAACGCGGTTGATGTAGCCAATGCAACTATCCCTCAGTCACTACGTGACACGTGTCACCCACCACGGGAAACAAGGGCACGCTTTCTGACAGCACAATAGCCTAGGCACCCATATCCGAAGTAACGCGTCTATTTATGATATGTGACGGTTCGCTGACCTGCGTAACCGAAGTGGCACATCTAATCATAGGACGTGACCGTCCACTAACCTGCTGCACAAAATTAAAAAAAGAGGGAGGGGTACTTCGGCTGATACGGCACACCTTCGAGAGACGGAGTACCCTCTGCACAGCTCATATAATGAGTCCCTCGAGGTACCCTTAAAATGTTCTGCCCACTAAAGTTTAAACTTTGGCTTTCCGAGGGGGGCATGTGATAGCCGAATGGCTATCGCACTCGGATAGCATCTAGGGGTGATAGACAAATTACCATCCTCTGAATTATATCTAACCCACCTCAGGAAAAGAGGGCCCTTGCCACCCTCGGTCG
This sequence comes from Aquilaria sinensis, assembly GCA_005392925.1. Classification (NCBI taxonomy): domain Eukaryota; kingdom Viridiplantae; phylum Streptophyta; class Magnoliopsida; order Malvales; family Thymelaeaceae; genus Aquilaria; species Aquilaria sinensis. The sequence goes on along the minus strand of SMDT01000850.1, from coordinate 118,831 downwards.
GTAGTACCACCACCCTCGGAAATGGCAGTAGATACCATTCTCGTTTAAGTTGTCGAAAGACCTTGGGGATTACCTCTCCACTCTCAGAAGAATGCGGCGTTCCCTGAAAGTCCTTTACATTGCCGAGGGGCCTCTCCCCACAGTCCTCGGAGAGCAAAGTCGTACCAAAGGGGTTTTATTTTCTGAGGAGGTCACTTCCACCGAAGGGAACTTTAGAATATGACAAAAATGATTAAGGAGCCTCTAACACGCCGCCCTCGTACAGTCCCCGGCATGCCACCCTTGGACATGCTTTAACACGCTACCCTTGTACGACCTAAGCTTCTGATCAAACGGCCTGTGGTTGGCTAGAGACCCCCACTCCCGAAGGTACGGACAGTATCCGACCGAACACGTGTTGTGATCTAGGCAGGCTGTGGCAAACGAACTTCTCCTGTGCACCTCCCTATAAATATCCGGGAGGTGACCCAGGCAAAGGGGGCGGACTCTAAGGGAAAACTCTCCACTCCCTACTTATTATTCTCCATTTTCAAACACTGACTTGGGCGTAAGAGACTCCCCCCGGAAAAACATTCCAGGGACCTCCTAATTCTTGTTCTTTGAGCATTTCAGGTGACCTCTCCCCAGAAATCTTTCCTTTAGACATTCTCCCCACTGGAAGTTCCCTCTAGGCTAACTATGTTGCACAATGAAGATGTTAGTCAGCATCAGATTTATCACTAGTTAGGCTGGCAAGCGCTGCTTGCTAGTAGAGTTGTTTAAGGACAAGGATGAGGAGAGGTCTAAAGGGACCTAAATATTTGCATATATTAGACCTTCAGGCTATATGAGCTCATAGTTGGCTATATATGTTCTCATATGTGGTGTCCTTAGTAATTTTCTAGCAGGTACACTAAAGACCCCTTACTGAGAATGTTATGTTCTCACTTCTTAGTTGTGTTGTGCATATTTAGAAGTTGTTGGATCGAATAACCGTTAGGGTTGTTGCAGTAATGGCTTTTTGTGCTCAGGTATTGCACTTGAGAATCCTTGTGATTCTAGTCTACATGGGTAACTTAGATGCTTTGTTGGTCAAGTAACAGTACTAACTAGAGTATTCCTTTGGCTATAGAGCCTAGTAGCACTGGACAAGCGTTTTTGAGACTCGCCACTGGGATTCATGTCACACCTCACTCAGGCCCTGGCCTACAAGTTTCTAAATTAACTCACAAGCCCAACTCCAAAATTTAGTTTCTAGCATTCGGCCAAGCAAACCATGGCAACATTAAGTCTTATTTTCTTAAGTTGAGAGGCCTGGGAAGTGGCCCAGGTGGCTTTAAAACAAGTCCAACAATACTTGCAGCGAAGGCAAGGCCCAATACCACTAACTTGCACAACAAGCAAGGTTTTAATTGAATACTTGCATACCAAGCAAGGCAACACTTAATGAAGCTTTTAAGTGCATAATTGGCGTGCAATCAAGTGTGCTATCTATATGACAACCAATAAGCCACATTATTGGTTTAGATTTTGAAACCATAAGTTAATATGTACATGATGCTCTCGGTCAACAACATACATATAATGATGCTCAACATTTCCATAAGACTAGGCCCATAACTATTCACATAAAAGTGCCATACATTGGCCCAAAATATTCAGCATATATGTACAAGCATAAAGCCATCCATAAGCCCATACATAACTTGGCATACAATCCCAACAAAAGCATCACAAGTCTAGGAATCAAGGACTACACATATGTACACAAAAAGGGTAGTCTACCTAGAATCCAACACGGCTACATGCCATGAAACCGAAAGCTAAACATGCCAAGTTATTACATACCAAGACCATTAATGGTCAAACAGAACTTTGAGAATTCCATACAAAAGCACACACTACAACACCAACCCAATTGCCTGATTCATTGTCATGAAAGTAAATACTATGATCAGAGCCAAAGTCCAAGTGTCCATAGCTTTTCCTAGACAAGTCTCCAACTATAGCCTGCATACTTATCACATAAGTCTCGGCCAACCAAGAATATAAGACTTGTAATGTACTAGAACTAATAAGCCAAGCACATATTGGCACATACCTCGCTAAACAAGCAAACAAGCACTAAACACAAGTACAGAGCAAACTAGTGCTACTCAGGCCGAATGTCTTTGCCTGAAAATAAAAGCATGGGCAGTGAGTAAAACTCAGTAGGATTCACTTATACATATTCAACTCTAATAAGAGTCTATTTAGTTAAGCTGAGTATTCACTCAAAGCTTATCCTCCCATTAGCTAGCTTTACCTGCAAAATAAACACAAAGACAAGGAAAACCATGCATATACATATACAAGATAAATAACCATGGCATAAAATCCACAATACCATAAGTGGGGTTAGCAAGCACATGGAAAGCACCAAAGCAAACAAGAACACACACACACTCCACATTTTGCTCTCGGCCCAAATAATCATACATGTACCCATGTGCACATTGCACACAAAACACCATCAAACCATCCACTTCCACTTAGAGCTCCAAAATGCTAAGCAAATAGGCCACATTTACTTGCATTTCTAGTACATGTACATTAGTTAATTAGCTAATCAACAATTCAACCGAGTGAAAACTCAATAGCCCATCCAGCAACTAAGGTCATTTGGCAAATTTCAACCATCACTTAGTCACTCTAAACACTTGAACCATGGTAATTCACCAAGCAATATCAAGTGTTAGTGAACCCTACCTCAATAGCTTTAGGTCTCAAGCCAAACTTCAAATGCCCAAGTGTTCTTCAATCACAATGCCTACCATAACAATACATAGGCATCAACAACACTTACTCATGGACTAACTACCATGATTTCAATGAAGAACACTACAATATACAAGCTTAAGCTCTCGGTCACAATGCCCAATTCCACATATTTGTGTTATCCATCAAACTAACTCATTACATGATCATCTAATCATCAATGAACATCACTCATGGCATCATTACCATGTAACCAAATGAATAACACTCAAGTACACTAATCCAAGTTTTCGGCCAAAATGCCCATTTTCACACAATAGTGTTCTTTATCAAACTAGCCCATTGCATAAACACCTAATCATCAATGATCATTGTTCATGGCACCAATACCATGTAATCAAGTAATGAACACCAAATTACACTACTTCAAGCCCTCGGCCATAATGCCCATTGCCCAATCACTAATGTTCTTCACCCATCCAATCCAACATACAATCACCTAATCATCATTAATCAACGTTCATGGCACCATTACCACACAATTAAATGAAGAACATAGGATTACCTCAAAATGAGCTTCTCGGCCAAATGCTAACTTGCACGCATTGATGTTCCTTGCTCAAAATAGCCTAGCATAAGATCACATAGGCACCAATTAACCTTAATCATGGACTAATTTCCATGTACACAATGAAGAACACCAAACTCTATCAACTAATCCTTTCGGCCATAACTAGGTTTCCACAACAACATATCAATTGCTCAATTCACTTAGCTTAACAACGTTTGAGCACTCAATATCCTTGTTCATGGAAGAAAATACCATGGATTCAAGGTGATAGCCAAACGCTATCGCCTCTATCTGGCCAAACTCCCTGCCATAAGAAGGGCCAGAATAAGCTGGCGCTACTCGAGAAAAGGTGTGATCATGCACCTCGGGAGATAGCCGAAGAGCTCCGAGCCCGGCACGCCAAGAAAACCCGAGGACACTACTCGCCCCCCCAAGGTTGTGAACAGATCGCCTTCGGAAAAGCGGCACCAGACATAGCGAGCCGAACATGATATCCCCAAAGGTGGAACTCCCTGAAACTGGGAACCCCCGAACTGAAGGCTTGTTTCCCGAAGAGGCTCTGTCTGTACCAAAGGACGACCTCACCCAGGGACCTCGGGAGTACGACAGGAGCATTTATGGAAGCATTTAAGGAAGCCTCTGACACATCCATTTACAGATGCCACAATCCGCCTCAAAAGGCGCTCTGCCACGCTGACGCCATCAAAATCACATCATGGCCCGTCTCAGCACATGGCTCAAGGTAACCTACTATCTGTCTCCTATGCCCAGAAAGTCAGGAACGTCCGACCGAACACGTGTCGTGATCTGAACGGGCTAGGCACTCTTATAAATACCAGGAGTTAGTACCAGACAAGAGGTTGGTTAGCTGGCGAAATACGGCTCCCATTACCAGGCAAAACTCATCAGCCCTTTGTGCTATTTTTTCTGCCTTTCTCTCGGCCACCACTGACTTGGGCGTCGGAGGCTCCCCCCCCGGAAAAACACTCCGGGGGCCTCCTAACCCTTTGTTTCTGAGCTTTCAGGCACACTCCCTTGGGCGAACCATCCACCAGGCGTTCTTCCTCCCAGAAGTCTCTCCACCAGTCATCATGACTCTAAACGATGAGGCCCCTGGCCATCATTTGGCGCCGTCTGTGGGAACCCGCTCTGAGATCGCCGTCGTTGAGACTCGGCGTTCTAAGGACAAGGGGCTCCCAAAGTCCCCGTCCGCGCCTGAGACACAACCGGCTGCTGAGCAAACACTCCCAGGGACTTCTGCGCCCGAGGAAGACCGCCCTCTGGTAGTCACCATGAGCTTCTTGAGGGACTTTCAGCGTTCGGTCGTGTCTGAAATGACACAGCAGATCGACCGAAGGTGGCCACAGCAAGCACGGGCCCAGAGACCCCCCTCACCGACACGCCCTCGGGAGAGAAGCCCCAAGTCTACACATCGCAGTTCGGGGAGTGGAGACCCTCGCGAAGAATCATCCACAGAAGATATAGCCCTCGGGAAACGGCCTGTGGGACAAACCGGGTCCAAGCGACCGAGAGTCTCACAGCGAAGCAGTTCGTCGCCTGAGGCGAGGTCCTTGTCCCCTCAGCGCCGAACTCGCCTCCCCGAAGAGGCGCCGGCGATCTCCATTCCCTGAAGAAGGCCCTAGCGCCACAGTGCTTATGGAGAGGATACTAGCACGGCTGGACAGAGTGGAGAAACAAGTGGCCAGAAAACCTGTCTGGGCCAGACTCTCGGGGACCTTCTGCGAAGATGACTCCCCTTTCACTCGTGCCGTCGCTGAAGCAGCCATGCCAGGTGACTTCAGAGTGCCTCGGCTGGAGATATATGATGGCCGCACTGATCCACAGGCCCATCTGACGAAATACAGACGCAGCATGATAATGCACGGTGCTGATGACGCTACCATGTGCAAATGCTTTGAAGTCACCCTCACAGGGCCAGCAACTGCGTGGTACAATTCATTGCCTCCGGGGACCATCACTGAGTTCCAGGAGTTGTCCACAGCCTTCACCCAGCAGTTCATTGGGAGCAGGCCAACGGCGAAGATGCCTGTCCAGATGTTCGACATAGAGCAGAGGAACGGAGAAACCATCCGAGACTATGTCGAAAGATTCAACAGGGAAGCCCTGAGCGTCCCAGACTTCCGGCCCGAAATCCGCATTCTTGCCATGACACGGGGCCTTCGGCGGGACTCACAGCTGTTCTACGAGTTCTCAAAGGACCCCCCGGACACCCTCGGAGAATTTTACCGAAGGGCCGAACAGCACATGACAGCCGAGGAGCTGAGAATGGCTGGGCCAAAGTCAGACAACCACCGCGCCGAAGGGTCCAATCAGCAAGCCCGTAATCCTACCGAACAGGCAGGACGATCTCGGAGGATGCGGGGAAGGAAGCCTCAAAGTTTCACGCCCCTGAGCACCACACGGACCAACATCCTCATGGCGCTGGAAAGGCAAGGGACGCAGATTCGGCGGCCAAGGGCCATGACCGCCGATAATAAGAAGAATGCAAAGAAGTTCTGCCAGTTTCATCGCGACCACGGTCATGACACCGAAGACTGCTTCCAGCTGAAGAAGTACATAGAGTCGCTGATAAAACAGGGCCAACTTCGCAAATACCTGCGGATGCCCTCCCCAAAAGGCAGAAAAGAGGAGGAAGAAAGGGCCGAAGACGAGGACTATGACTCCGACAGGCGGAGAAACCGAAGTCCAAAAAGGCGACCTCCACCTCCAGCAGGGGTTATCCAAACCATCACCACGGGGCTCCCATCCTCGGAAAGAAAGCGGAAAGCCAGAGAAATTGCAGTCATGGAGTATCAAAGTCCATCAAAGAAGCTGGCTCGCAAAGATGGCTCCACCGTCGTCTTCCCCCACGATGATCCGCTGCTGATTATGGCGAGAATAGGGAACTGGGACGTCAAAAGAGTGTTGCTTGATGATGGCTCAAATGCTGACGTCCTATTCTCGCACCTGCTGCCGAGCTTGGGCATCTCCAGCAGCGAACTGAAGCCTGTCACCTCGCCCACTTTTGGGGTTGGACCATCCGAACTCCCCGTCCTCGGATGGATCGATCTCCCGCTGATGATGAAAGGGACTTCGGTAGACATAGTAGCTGAGTTGTACGCCTCCACAATGGCAAGATTCATCGTCATGGACGTCCCGTCCTCGTACAACGCCATCCTTGGAAGGCAGACACAGGGAAACCTGCACATTCGCCCTGATGTGAAGTACTTGACTGTCACATTCGCCACCAAGGATGGAGATGCAGAGATCTTCATAGACCAGGCCGAGGTAAGAAAGGTGTTTGTGAAAGCACGAAAGGCTCAGGCAAACAACTCTACACAAACGGTGGAGGCAAAGGCGCAGGAGAAAGGCAAAGGAGAAGATCCCGCAAAGGCAGAAACGGAAGCAGTAGATCTTGTCCCAGGACAATCTACCCGAATAGGGAAGAGCTTGGCCGAAGGTGACAAGGAAAAACTTGTATCCTTTCTGCTGGAAAATAAAGATCTGTTTGCCTACTCGCCAAAAGATATGCCGGGGGTGAACCCTGGCATAATACAGCACAGCCTCAAAGTAAGCCCGGAAGCAAGGCCTGTCCGGCAAAAGAAACGAAGCATCTCAGCCCACAAAAGCAACTTTGTCAAAACCGAAGTCCAGCGTCTCCTAGATGCTGAAGTTATCAGGGAAGTGAAGTACCCCGAATGGTTAAGCAACGTGGTCATCGCCACAAAAGAAGGTAGCAGCAAACTCCGGATGTGCATCGATTTCAGAAATTTGAACGATGCTTGCCCGAAAGACTCATACCCTCTGCCGCCAATAGATCAACTGGTAGATTCAACTGCTGAATATGGGCTCCTTAGTTTCCTAGACGCCTTCAGTGGCTACCATCAAATAAGGATGGACCCCGAAGATGAAGAGAAGACTGCCTTCATCACCGAGGGAGGAACATATTGCTATATCAGGATGCCCTTCGGGCTCCAAAAATGCAGGAGCCATCTACCAGAGGCTGATGAACAAGGTCTTCAAAGACCAAATGGGGAGAAACATGGAGGTGTATGTTGATGATATGATAGTCAAGAGCAAGCTGCCTGGCTACCACGTTGCAGATTTAGAGGAAACCTTCCAAAAGCTTAGAGCCTTCGGGATTCGCCTTAATCCTAAGAAGTGCATCTTCGGGGTGACCTCGGGAAAATTCCTTGGGTACATGGTATCCGAAAGAGGCATCGAGGCTAAACCCGAGAAGATTAAGGCTCTGCTTGAGTTCCGAACTCCTGCCACAGTCAAAGACGTGCAGAGACTCACCGGAAGAATAACCTCTCTGAGCAGGTTTATTTCCAGGTACGGAGATAGGTGTCGACCCTTCTTCAAAGTCCTCACAAAGGCAGCAAAGATGGAAGGCGACCTCGGAAGGAATGATCATCCTTGGGATGAAGATTGCCAAAAGGCCTGGGAAGAACTCAAAGTCTACCTGGCCAGCCTGCCGACTCTGCGACAACCTCGGGAGGGAGAGCCACTCGTATTGTACCTCGCCGTCACGGAGAAAGCTGTAAGCTCGGTCCTCGTGAAAGAAGAAGGCCCAAAGCAATGGCCAGTCTATTACGTCAGCAAGTCCCTGCATGGCGCCGAAGTCAGGTACCCTTTGCTTCAAAAAGCTATATACGCCTTGGTGCTTGCAGGGAGAAGGCTGCGACCATACTTTCAGGCTCACCCCATCATCGTCCGAAGTAGTCTGCCACTACGGGATGTCATGAAGAGAGTTGATCATTCGGGAAGGCTCTCCAAGTGGTGCATAGAGCTTGGGCGAACACGAAATCACGTATGAGCCTCGGAAGGCCATAAAAGCTCAAGCACTGGCAGATTTTATCGCCGAAATACCCACCACTGAGGAGAGCCATTCAGATCCAAAAGAGGGTGAGCCAGAATGGACCTTGCACGTAGACGGAGCCTCGGGGTCCGAACACCAGGGAGCTGGAGTAATTATCAGGGGCCCCGAAGGCCTGGAGGTAATGAAGGCTATCAAGTTCAGCTTCAACGTCACCAACAATGTAGCTGAGTATGAAGCCCTCATAGCGGGATTACGCTTGGCCAGAAAGGATTGGCGTGAGAAACTTAAAGGCTCACAGCGATTCCCAGCTGGTAGTTCGGCAGACGGCAGGAGATTATGGGGCGAAGGACCCAATCTTGGCAAAATACCACGAGCTGGTAGCAAAGCTCATCCAAGAGTTTGACGCCGTACGGATCGAAAATGTACCTCGGCGGAATAACACTGAGGCAGATTGCTTGGCGAAGTCAAAAACATACACCGAGGTGCTAGATCACCCAAGCATCTCAGTGCTGAGCATAGCGACCTCGGGAAAAGGATGGAAAGATCCCATAAAGAGATACCTCGCAGAAAATATGCTCCCCGAAGACCCCGGCGACGCTGCGAGACTGCGAAGACGCTCCGGCCGATTCTTCCTGATTGGTGAAGAGTTATACCGGCAGGGATATGCAAACCCGCTGCAGAGATGCGTGGCTGAAGAGGATACTGAAATGATCCTTGAAGAGGTCCACGAAGGCATGTGTGGCTCACATATCGGAACTGATGCCCTTGCAGCGGTGATACTTCGCCAAGGATACTTCTGGCCTACCCTGAGAAAGGACGCAAGACAGTTCGTCCGAAAATGTGGTAGCTGCCAGAGACACGCGAACATCCAGAGGGCACCCTCGGAGATGGTAAGTTCGACTGACTATCCTTGGCCGTTCGCAGTCTGGGGTATAGACTTTATTGGGCCGCTCCCCACAGCACCCGGAGGCGTGAAATTCTGCGTTGTAGCAGTGGACTATTTCTCTAAATGGGTCGAGGCAGAACCGCTGGCAACTATCTCGGCAAAAGAAGTGCAGAAGTTCGTATGGAAGAACATTGTATGCAGACTTGGCATACCGAGGGTACTAGTAGCTGATAATGGATCCCAATTCATAGACAAAGGATTCCAAGAATTTATCAGCGACCTCGGAATAAAGATGCACTTCGCCCCAGTAGCTCACCCCCAAAGTAACGAGCAGGTGGAAGTATCGAACAGGACCATAAAAGATGGCCTGAAAAAGAGACTGGGAGAAGCAAAAGGGAAATGGCCAGGAGAACTCCAAAGCGTATTGTGGAGCTACCGAACGACGCCCCGAAGGGCCACAGGGGAAACTCCCTTTTCACTAGTCTTCGGGACAGAGGCCATTATCCCAGTCGAGATAGTCAGACCATCAGTACGGGTGCAAATATTTGATGAAGGTGGAAACGACCTCGGCCTCAGAACCAAGCTCGACCTCGTCGGCGAACACAGAGAAATAGCCGAGCTGAGAAGAAAAGCTTTTCAGCAAAGAGTGGCCGCGGCTGTAAACTTACGGGCCAGGCCAAAAGAAATCAAGAAGGGAGACCTCGTTCTCCGAAAGGCTGACTTTGCACCCCGAAGGCCGTCCCACGGAGTACTTCGCGCAAACTGGGAAGGACCTTATCTGGTTCTCGCCGAAGTACGAAAAGGCGTGTACAAACTTGGCGACGCCGAAGGCGTAGAATTGAAAAATACTTGGCACTCAGACGCCTTGAAAAAATTCTACGCCTAAGATGAAGCGGAGGAATTGTAAGTACAGAATGCTCTTAAGGAAAGTTCTTAAGTATCCAAAATTGTGCAAAGCAGAATTCCGTGAAGATGCTCGCCGTAATAAAGCGCAGATTGACCTCCCAGAGTCCCTTGAGCCATCACGCTCGGGAAAAGATGGAGAAATCTCGCAGAGGCAGTTTTCCGAAGTCCCTTGAGCCATCATGCTCGGGAAAGATGGGAAACAAGAACGTCGCAGAAGTACTCGCCGAAATAAGCGCAGAGACAGTTTTCCGAAGTCCCTTGAGCCATCACGCTCGGGAAAAATGGAAAACAACTCTCGAAAGATTTCCTAAGTCTCTTGAGCAAACATGCTCGGGACAATAGGAAAAGAAGGAAAATTTTTTGACTAAGGAATTTCCAAAGTCCCTCGAGCGAACATGTTCGAGACAAAATGGAAATGCAAAAGCCTGCAAAAAGACTTAGTCAAATTTTTCAGACTTTCCAGAAAGTCTCTCGAGCAAACGCACTCGGGACAAAGGAAGGTAAAAAAGTTTCTTTGATCGCAGGTTTTCCGAAGTCTCTTGAGCGAACGTGTTCGGGACAATGGAAATGAAGAAACTTGCAAGAAAAGACTTAGCCAAAAAAATCATCATTAAGAGCAAAGCTGCTTTACCGTAAAGAAGTGCCCGAAGAAGGAATGCAAAATAGAAGGGAAGGAAAAGGGGCCCTAAAAAATAGCCTAAGGGTTCGCGGCGTCCCAAGAGCCACTCGCTGGCCCGCCCTTTTCCACCACCTTTGGCACTGGAATTGAAGGAGGAAGGTTCAAATGTTCGACCTTGGACCATTCCCACCGAGGTCCCCCAGGAATGTTTAGAGCCTCCTGAAAAGAGAGGTCCAGATCTGGGAACCTCTGGAGGACCTGGTGACGAGCAAGGCAGAAGTCGTCCTGAAAGGCAACCTTGGCCATTTGATCAGACTCGTTCTTATCAAGCTCGAGGTCGTCAAGGTCGTCCTTCAGTTCAGCAATCTCCTCCTTCAGCGCCTTTATCTCCAACGCCCCTTGGACCCCTTCTTCAAAGACTCGACCTCAGCCCGAAGAGTGTTATTCTCACTCGTCAACGACACTATAAGGCTGTCAGAAGCAGCCTTGTGCTTGAGAAGATCTTCGTTGGCGGTGAGCATCCCCTTTATTTGATCACCGAGGTCAGCAATCTTCTGGGAGGAATCCTTTTGAAGTTCTTCTTTTTCCTTCCGGAACTCCTCCCGAAGTGCAGTCACTTCTTTCTCAGCAGCCTCTTTCAGCTGCTGGTTTTTGGCGGCCGACTCCGCGAGTGCGATCCTCGCCTCATTCATGGTCTAAGTGGCCGAAGTTCGGAAGGCAACCTCCCTGGCCACCCGAACTCGGAGAAAGCCGGCGTACCCCAGCAGCTGCAAAAAGATAAAACGCAAGGTCAGTAAGAGCCAAAAACTTAGGAAAAAATTGAAGGGAAAGAGCTGTGAAGGATATACCTGAGCAGCATGCTCGGTGATCTTTGCGGCGAGAGTGTTATCCCCCGGATGGGCCGCCGCTATAGCCTTGAAGGAGGCCTCAGTAAGCACCCCCTTCGAAATTTCCTTCGCCATTTGAGGACAGTCCTCGGAGTACAAATTCATGTCCTCCGTGAACGTCCAGAAAGGCTCCTTTGGTATCTTCCCTTGCGGGATTTTGGCGTCCCGAAGAGCTCGCTTCCGAGCATGTTCGGCCGCCCAGTCAGGGGTAGTCAACTCCCCTGCGTGGCAAGAATGAGAAGGAGATTAAAGACAAAGAAGGCAATCCAGAAAAAACAAAGGAAGTACACTTTGTCTGGAAACAAACCTGGTGGAACCTCGACAACGACGTCCTCGGAGTCCTCGGCCTCCTCGGCCGAAATGCCCTTGCCCTTCCGCCTGCGCCGCTCCTCGGCAGAAGGTACTTCTACCACTACATCAAGGAGGGCCTGCGACGCAGTAGGACCTTGAGGAGGGACGTCGGTTGAAGGGACCTCGGAAACAGCAGTCTCAGGCGCCGGAATCTCGGCTGTCCCAGGCTCCTCAGCAGTCTCCTCGGGAATTTCTTCTAGAGGAACCTGAGCAGGGGACCTCGGCCGAATCATCAGGCGGCGAAGTGACAGCAACCTCGGCGTCCTCGTTTCCCTCCCTAATACTTTCCAAATGGGAAGAAATAACAGTCTTCTTCGCCCGTTTAGACGAGGGACCAGCACCAACGGACTTTCGCCTTCGGGAAGCCGCCTTCTTTGTCTACTCCCCCTTCTCCACTTGGCCGGAGAAAAGGGACTTGTAATAGGCGGCAGTCCCGTCGCCCATCTCTGAAAAAGGAGAGAAACATCAGCGTAAGTCCGAGGAAAAAAACAGCAAAGGAGTAGAAGATGACTCACTTTCGACAAGCGTTTCGAAAGAAATTTCCTCCTTAAGAAGCTTGACCAACCAGGAATCCTTCCCGGCGATGGCAGGAGCTGGCATCTTGAGGTCAGTCTTGTGCTCCTTTACCACCTTTAGTTCCCGAAGGACCTCTTCGGTCATCAACTTCCAGTTGATTGGAAAAGGGTAAAGGGCGCGCGGAGCGACCTCGGGATCCCAGTCAGAGACAGCCCGAATGCGGGCGTCGAAATCCGCGAACACGGGAGCCAACTCTGGGGTCAGCAGCATCCTCGGATCAACAACGTCCACATCCAGTGTTCCCTGAGCCCATTTGGTCGGAACGTACGACCAGGCCTCGTCCATCTTCAGGAAGAAGAACTTCTGTTGCCACCCCCGCCAGCTATCCTTAGTGGCGAAGGTGAACATGAATTTCTTGCTCCCGGATCCCCGAGGTAGCATGAAATAGAAGCCACCCTTCGGGACCACAGAGAGCTTGTAGTACTGCATAAAGATTATGAAATGGGGTTCTATCCCGAAGACGCCACACATGCAGAGGTAGGCGTTAAAATAGCAGAACGAGTTCGGAGGAAGCTGGTTCACAGCAATGCCATGAAATTTGCAGAACTCGCACACCATCTTCGGGGGAGGATACCGAAGACCGGCCTTCAGCTGGGCTCGGAAAATGGTAACCTCCTTACTATGGTTTGAAAAAGCATAATGGCTAGAACGAGGCAGCCTAGTAATGGCGTAAGAGGGAAGAAAGAATTTTTTCTTCCACCTCTCTAACTTTGCAGGGGTGGTGCAACAAGGATGGGCTAAAAGAGGCTGCCAGCTCTCAGGAATGGGCATTTTCGACATGAAAACGAGTTTGAAAACGGAAGAAAACAGTTTCCAGAGAAAAACTCAAAAGAACAGAGGGATCAAAATGCTCTGGAAAACAAAAACCCACCGAAAGATTTGCCAAAATCTGAGGACGCCGTCGTGAAAGTTGGCTGGAAAAAAGCTCTGATTAAGGTAGCTCCGCCACAGAAAGCAAGAAAATGCAAGAACAGGGGCAAAGCGGAGAAAATAGCAGAAGAAAAAGCAAAAGGAACTTATGATGGAATGGGCTATTTATAAAGCCAGAGGTGGGTAACCGAAACATCGTCATAAGTACCCTTTGGAGGTGAACCGTCGCCGTAACTGCTCTCTGCACCTGAAAAGGTGCGCCCTCTGTAACCGACGCAACTCTCCTCCAATGGCAAAGCGCCACGTGTCAACCGCTGCGCAAAAATGGGGGACACGTCCTCCAAACGTCCCTTGAAAACTGGGACACGTCTTCTGACATCCGTGGAAAACTGGGACGCGCCGCTCAGACTGACACGCTTGGCCAAACAGACCTGCAGAAATAAAGAGCAGGCCAACTCGAGGACGCCAAGAGACAGGCTATGGCCGAACAGCCCATGACCTTCGGGCAAGAGGTGTATCTTCGGCACAGGCTCCGCCTCGAAGACACCAAAGAACAGGCCAAGGCCGAAGAGCCCATGATCTTCTGGCAAAAGGCGCATCCTCGGAATAGGTTGAGCTTCCAAAGAGACTCCCATAAACAACCTCGGAAAGAGATGCAAAACCGAAGTCTTCACTTCAGCTTTCCAAAGGGGGGCATGTGATAGCCAAACGCTATCGCCTCTATCTGGCCAAACTCCCTGCCACAAGAATGGCCAGAAGAAGCTGGCGCTACCCGAGAAAAGGTGTGATCATGCACCTCGGGAGATAGCCAAAGAGCTCCGAGCCCGGCACGCCAGGAAAACCCGAGGACACTACTCGCCCCCCCAAGGTTGTGAACAGATCACCTTCGGAAAAGCGGCACCAGACATAGCGAGCCGAACATGATATCCCCGAAGGTGGAACTCCCTGAAACTGGGAACCCCCAAACTGAGCGCTTGTTTCCCGAAGATGCTCTGTCTGTACCAAAGGACGACCTCACCCAGGGACCTCGGGAGTACGGCAGGAGCATTTATGGAAGCATTTAAGGAAGCCTCTGACACATCCATTTACAGACGCCACAATCCGCCTCAAAATGCGCTCTGCCACGCTGATGCCATCAGAATCGCATCATGGCCCATCTCAGCACACGGCTCAAGGCAACCTGCTACCAGCTATCTGTCTCCTACGCCCAGAAATTCAGGAACATCCGACCGAACATGTGTCGCGATCTGAACGGGCTAGGCGCTCCTATAAATACCAGGAATTAATACTTGGCAGGAGGCTGGTTGGCAAAAATACGGCTCCCATACTCTGAGAAAATTACCAAGCGAGACTCCTCAGCCCTTTGTGCTATTTTCTCTGCCTTTCTCTCAGCCATCACTGACTTGGGCGCCGGAGGCTCCCCCCTCAGAAAAACACTCGGGGGCCTCCTAACCCTTTGTTTCTGAGCTTTCAGGCACTCTCCTTTGGGCGATCCAATCCACCAGGCGTTCTTCCTCCCAGAAGTCTCTCCTCCAGTCATCATGACTCTGAACGATGAGGCCCCTGGCCATCACAAGGAATTTAACAAGAATTACCATAACCCTAGCTTGAATAGGCTTAGCCTTCCTTGAATCTCCAAGAGCAAGGCTTGATTCCAAGCAAACAAAGGCCAAAACAACCTTCTCCAAGCTTGAATCCTTCAATGCCCTTAGGATTTCTTGAATTCAAGGCCAAATAGTGGATGAACTCTCAAGAGCAACTCTCGGTCAAGTGAAGAGCAAATAATCCGAAATGGAAAAGTAATGGTCTTGACTAGTTTCGGCCAAAAGACTTGTATTTTAGTTAGCTAAAATGCTAACTTTTGCTTCCATTTCTTTGCATGAAACAATGTAGCCCCCAACTCTATATGAACACAAGGCCGCTACTTAAACTTGTGTCTAAATGGACATTTAAGTCACTTCATGGCCTATAATGCCATGTACACATCAAACACAAGTACCAAAGTGCTTTAATTCCCCTTGTGTAACCGGCCATGTAACTAGAATAAAGACTAGTTAATTTAACTAGTTAACTAGTGAATAGGTCTTTAGTGGTAGACAAGACTTGACTAGCAATCATTATTGTCTACTAGTTTTGGTCTAGTCTTGCACTACTCATCCAATAAACTTGCATGGCCAAAAATGCCAACTTAAAGTTGATAGTTTTAATTGTACACTCATTCAAGTGTACAATTTGATCCCCTTTCTCTGTTTCCTGTCTGTTTTCCATAGTCCAGCTTCTAGGTGCAGTTAAGGCCTGAAGGTTTCTAGTTTTGCACATAGATCACTGTACTAGTTTCCATAGTTCTCCTCACTCTCCTTTATACTTTTCTTTGTTTTCCTTGGCCTAAGCCAAGCACTTAGGAGGTACCTAACAATTCACATCCAAGGTGGGAGTTAGTTAAAGAAGATCTTAGTAGAGGCTTGTATATATACAGTACTTTAGTTTCCTCCATAGTCTATGTTATGAAGAGTCCTAGACTCTAGGGTTGCTCTTGGGTGAGGGCATTAGTCTACTCTTTGTATGAATGCTTCCACAAGTTGTTATGTGTAGTAAATTCACATAAATGTTGATTTTATATGCTTTGACTATTTGTACTTATTTTATATAGAGATTACTTGGCCAAGTTAATGTTTTATGTTTTTATTAATCCAAGTCAAAGCATGAAGAGCATGCATCTTGCATATTCTAGGATAATCAACTAGTATCATGGGATTTTAATCCGCACACATATACAACTAGCCAATTGCAACCACCATGAGACCAGCTCTAACAGGCTTCCTGGGCAGGGGCCAGGGACGGCGGTGTCAGGTATGCTGAAATTGGAGCTTGATCCTTGGTGCACTCAAGCAATAGCACCAAATAGCTTCCAATTGTGCTTCATTGACTTCAATTGGCTATGGAGGAAGTGTGGAGGAGAGGGCTGGCTTCTTTTTTTTTGGTCAAGGCCGAAATTTGGGAGATAAGGACCAAGAATGGACACTTATATGGTCTTAAGTGCACTAAACATACTTAACAAACTTAACCAAGCTTTATGTCATTTTTCTTGCTATACGACCATGGTTTCTGTACCTTAATCTCTTGGCCCACATTTGACCTCTTTATCTTATGCCATAGCAGCCTTCCTTATCTGGGATAACCCCACAAAACCTCCATTTGACTTAAGTCATAAGCATGGACAACCAAAGACACCCAATAGGAAACTTAATTCCTTAAAGCCTTTTTGTGTTTTCCTTTGTCCATTCTTGTCTACTATAAGCCATTTGGTCCTCCAATAGCACTTTTGTATCATTCATATCCTTCCCATAACTCTCCAAATCTCTTTTGTGAAAGTTTTGCAATTGAGTACACGAATTTCCAAAATCTTACAAAAAAGTCCATAGGTTGCTTGACAAACAAGCAATCCTTAAGGATTTTCTTAAGGACCAAGTTACCAACTCGGAACACTTTTAAGGAGGTGTTGATCAAGCTTTTTACCCCTCACACTTCAATCACTATGGTGATAATTACACAATATAATGGTTTTTAGCCATTATGACACACTTGTAATTCTTCAATTTTTGTAGGGTGTTAACAACGACCCTCTCCTAATCATGGTAAGGATAAGGAGATGGGATGTCAAAAGGGTGCTCATTGATGCTAGGTCAAACACTAACATTTTGTCTCTCATCTGTTGCCGAACTTGGGCATCTCCAAGAGTGACCTTAAACTTGTCACCTTTCCTACGTTAGGCGTAGGTCCAATGGAGCTCCTAGTACTTGGGTGGATCGATCTACCCTTGATGCTAAGGGGAGCCTCGGTTCAGACCAAGGAAGAGCTCTTTGGTTCCACCATGATGAGGTTCATCGTCATAGACGTTCCTTCCTCATACAACGCCATCCTTGGAAGGCAGACACAGGGTAATCTTCACTGTCAAGACCATCCTTCAGTGCTTGGCCCAGGCCAAAAATGTAGGAAAAATACCTTAAAAACATGAGGGACTCAAATGAAAATTTGAATAAAGGTGTAAATGAAAAACTGAGAACTATCGAGTTCAATTGCAAAAGTTAAAATGGCTTAAGAAATGATTGCCAAAAAAAAAGATTAAGGGCCATTTTGAAAGTTCTTTCGGGTGTTATTAGTGACACTAATACTAGTGGAAGGAAAGATTAAGCCATGCATTTTTCTTTAAGCTGTGATGAGCATTAAACCCATTTTTAATGTACATGTGGCATTGGTCGGGTATGCATGCTTCCACTTAAGTTAAAACTCATTAGTTTCAGCCAAAGCTCCCATTCAAAAGTCAAGCAAGTGTTCTTGGTTGTTCTTGGAGTGGAAGTGTCGGGTCCTTGCCAAATTCATGAAGAATTGAAGCTTGGAGTGGAAATCAAGCTTGGCATTGAAGGTTTCTGCATTAGACGACCTTGTACTTCAATTTTCAAGCTTAGTCTTGGATGTTCAAGAGTTGACCGAGAGCTCAAGCTAAGGTTTTTGGGTAAGGTTCACGGTTTCTACTTGATTTTGGTACTATTTCCATGTTCAAGTAGATCAATGGCATGTAAGTGATAGTATGATGAGCTATATGATCTTCATTTGCTAGTTTGGGGCATATGGAAACCTTCAGGTTATATGGTTGTTGATTAGCTAATCAATTAAAGGCAAGTACTAAATTTCTTATTAAGTAGGCAAACTTAACTTTGAAGTTGGAGCTCTAGTGGATTGCAGATGATATGGTGAAGCTTGGAATGCAAATGATGTATATGGGTACTTGCTAGTGGTTTCGCCTGAGATTGAAAATGTGGTGTGTGTGTGAGTTGTGTGCCTTGTTTGATTGTTTGTACCCTTGTAGTTAGTGTTATTATGTTTATATGTCTTGGTTAGCATGTGTATATATATTTTTATACTTGTGTTTTGGTGTTTTCCTTGTCTTTCTTGCAAGTTAAGTTAAGCTTATTGGAGGTTAAGCTTCTGGGCTTAACTAAATAAACTCATTAATAGTTGTTGTGAACCTTACTGAGTGTTAATACTCATGCCCTTTATTGGTTATGTTTCAGGAAAAGGAATTGAGCTTGAGTGAGTGTGGTTGTGGTTGTGTTTGCTTGTGTGCTAAGTAGTACACTTTGTCAAGGTATGTGCCAAAACCGAGAGCTTGGCTTGTTTAAGTACATGTGCAAGTCTTATGGTATTGCCCGAAACTTATGTGTTGAGTTTTGCAGGCTCGGTGTAGATTATGGGATGAGTCTGGAAGAGATGGGTGTGTGTTCTTGGGCTTCAGTTTGGTGGTTTGCTTTCATGACCATGAATTTGGTCATAAGACTAGTTCTCCAATGTTTGATCTTATATTGTACCCTTAAGGTACTTCTTGGGTATTAAGGTGAACATGGCTTGTAATGCATAACGTTGGCTTGTTTTTGGACATTGAGTATTCTTGCTATGTTGCCAAGTAGGTAGTACTTGTAAGGAGGCTACTTTTGTGTATATTTAGCCTCAGTTGAACTATGGTTTTGATGTATACTTGTTGGATGGATGAAATGCCAAGTTATGCTTATTTATGTGCCTTGGAATTGTCCTTTATGAGTAAACCTCTTAAGTTCAAATCTTAGCCGAATGCATATGGACATGAAAAGTATGATTTCAAAACTTGAAATAACATGGGCTTCTTGGTTGCCATGCATTGAATAGCACACTTGATGAGCACACATCATAAACACTTAAAGTAAAAGTGCAATGCCTTGCCTTGAGTTGCAAGTTATTTATGGGCCTTGCCTTGAGCTGCAAGTAAAGTTTATAGGATTAGTCATAAGCCTCATAGGGCACCTCTTAGGCCTTAACCTTAAGAAAATAAGACTTAAACTACCCAAAATGAAAGCTGGTCGAGACTATTAACTACTCATAACACTTTTGGTGCTTGTGTTTAATAACTTTTTTGGCGGTATGGTGAGTGGCACTGAGAGTGCACAAGTTGGGGCCTGTGTGGGGTGTGACATTCAAGTTCAGACATATGTGAACTACCTAACAATCACATTTGTAATGAAGGAAGGGATGCGAAAATATTCATCGATCAAGCTGAATTAAGAAAAGTCTCCGTGAAGGTAAAATAGAGCCCAGTGAAATTTCATACACAGACTTCGGGAGAAAAGAGCACCACCAACAGAGATGCAATGGAAGAGGAAAAAAGTGACTTGGAAAAAATAAAAATAGAGGATGTAGAACTTGTCTCGAGCCGAAGTACCTGAGTGGGGAAAAAACTGGCCGAAGGTGACAAGAAAAAGCTTGTATCTCTTCTATTAATGAACAAAGATCTGTTTGCCTACTCTCTGAAAGATATGCTCGGGGTGGACCCTAGTTTAATTCAGCATTGTCTTAAATTATGCCCGGAGGTGAAGCCTGTTTGACAAAAAAAGCATAGCCTCTCGGCGCATAAGAACAATTTCATTAAAATCGAAGTCCAATGGTTAATGGAGGCAGGCATAATAAAGGAGGTCAAGTACCTCGAATGGCTCAGCAATGTTGTTGTTGCCATAAAGGAAGGGAGTGATAAACTCTGAATGTGTGTAAACTTCGGAAATGTAAATGATGCATATCCTATGGACTCGTTTCCTTTACTGTCAATAGACCAATTGGTAGACTCCACCACTGAATATGGTCTACTGAGCTTCCTTGATGCCTTTAGTGGATATCACCAAATTTGGATGAATCCTGAAGATGAAGAAAAAATCTGCTTCATTACTGAAGTTGGAACCTACTGTTACATCAGAATGCCCTTCAGCCTTAAAAATGCAGGAGCAACATACCAAAGGTTGATGAATAGGCTATATAGCTCCCAAATTGAAAGAAATATGGCAGTATATGTCAACGATATGATAGGTAAGAGCAAGCAGCCTAGTAGTCATATCATAGACTTGAAGGAAACATTCCACCAGCTTCGGGAATTCAAATCTGTCTCAACCCGGATAAGTATGTGTTTGGGGTTAGTGCTGACAAATTCCTTGGGTTCATGGTATCCGAAAGAGGTATCGATGCCAACCCAGAAAAGGTTAAGGCCCTGATAGAAGTTTCAACTCCCACGGTGACCACGGATGTGCAAAGGCTTATGGGAAGGATATGGCCCTTAGCAGATTCATCTCCAGATACGGGGACTGGTATTGACCATTCTTTAAAGTGCTCACCAAAGTAGCAAAAAATGAAGGTAACTTCGGTCCCAAGGAACACCCTTGGAATGAAGATTTCCAAAAAGCTTGGGATGAACTCAATAGCTACTTAACCCGTCTACTGACACTTCGGCAGCCACGGGAAGGACAACCTCTCATTCTTTAGCTCACCGTCACAGAAAAGGTAGTAAGTTCGATGCTTGTAAGGGAAGGGGGAGGAAAGCAATAACCTGTATACTATGTGAGCAAGTCTTTGCATGGTGCTAAAGTTAGGTACCCTATTCTACAGAAGGCCATCTATGCCCTAGTGTTGGCAAACAAGAAGCTGCAACCTTATTTCCAAGGACATCCTATGACTGTTCGAAGTAACTTACCTCTTAGGGATGTCATGAGGAAAGTAGATCGCTCTGGAAGATTATCAAAGTGGTGTATCGAGCTCGGTGAATATGACATTACCTATGAACCAAGAAGGGCAATAAAGGCACAAGCATTGGCGGATTTCATAGCCGAAGTACCAAGAATCAAAGATTCTCTAGGGGACCTCGGAAGTGACGAACCTGAGTGGACATTGTTCCTAGATGGCACCTCCAGTTCTGAACATCAAGGAGCTGGAGCAGTTCTTCGGGGACCCGAAGTTGTGGAAGCTTCAAAGTCCATCAAGTTCAGTTTTAGTGTCACCAATAACGTTGCCGAATATGAAGCCCTCATAGCAGGCTTGCTATTGGCAAAAAGAGTCAGTGTGAGAAATTTGAAGGCTAACAGCGATTCTCAACTAGTGGTCCAGCCGAAGGTGGGGGACTATGGGGCAAAAGACCTGAACTTAGAAAAGTACCATTACTTCGTAAAAAGGCTTATGCAAGAATTTGACTGGGTGCAAATAGAAATCATACCCCGACAAGAAAATATGGAAGCAGATACTTTGGCCAAATCAAAGGAGTCCATCGAAGTACTGGATCAACCGAGCATAGCAATAATGTCCATAGCAACGTCAGGTAGAGGATGGAAGACTCCTATCAAGAAATGTCTCATAACTTCAGAACTTCCCAAAGACCACCCTCTTGAAGCCGCGAAGGTGCGAAAATGCTCAGGTAGATACTTCTTGATCGAGGAAGAATTATACCGACAAGGTTACACAAATCCGCTAAAAAGCTGTATTAGCGAAGAGGATGGTGAGATAGTCTTCAAAGAAGTCCACGGGGGAACTTGCATCTCTCATAATGAGACTGGCGCCCTCACTGGGGTAGTACTTCGGCACGGATATTTCTGGCCTATTTTAAGGAAAGATGCAAGGCAGTTTGTCAAGAAATGCGACAGTTGCAAAAAACATGCACCCGTCCAGAGAATACCCTCGAAAGTGATAACTTTGGCAAGCTATCCTTGCTCCTTCACTGTTTGGGGAATTGACCTCACCAGGCCTCTCCCAACGGCTCCAGGAGGAGTGAAGTTCTGTGTAGTTGTAGTGGATTATTTTATTAAGTGGATCAAGGTAGAGCCTTTGGCAGTAATCTCAGCAAAGGACATATAGAGATTTGTTTGGAAAAACATCATATGTAGATTCGGCGTGCCGAGGGTGATAGTAACTAATAATGGTTCCCAGTTCACTGATAAAGTATTTCAGGAATTCACAACTAACCTTGGGATAAAGTTGCACTTCTCTCTAGTTGCTCACCCTCAGAGCAGTGGACAAGTTGAAGTGTCTAATAGGACTATGAAAGATGGTTTGAAAAAAAGGTTGAAAGAAGCAAAAGGGAAATGGCTGGGAAAACTCCCGAGCATGCTGTGGAGTTACCGAACTCATAGCCAAACGCTATCGCCTCTATCTGGCCGAACTCCCTGCCACAAGAATGGCCAGAAGAAGCTGGCGCTACCCGAGAAAAGGTGTGATCATGCACCTCGGGAGATAGCCGAAGAGCTCCGAGCCCGGCACGCCAGGAAAACCCGAGGACACTACTTGCCCCCCCAAGGTTGTGAACAGATCGCCTTCGGAAAAGCGGCACCAGACACAGCAAGCCGAACATGATATCCCCGAAGGCGGAACTCACGGAAACTGGGAACCCCCGAACTGAGGGCTTGTTTCCTGAAGAGGCTCTGTCCGTACCAAAGGATGACCTCACCCAGGGACCTCGGGAGTACGGCAGGAGCATTTATGGAAGCATTTAAGGAAGCCTCTGACACGTCCTTTTACAGACGTCACAAGCCGCCTCAAAAGGCGCTCTAACACACGGATGCCATCAGAATCACATCATGGCCCATCTCAGCACATGGCTCAAGCCAACCTGCTACCAGCTATCTATCACCTACGCCCAGAAATTTAGGAACATCCGACCGAACACGTGTCGCGATCTGAACGGGCTAGTCACTCCTATAGATACCAGGAATTCTTGCGAGCATGACCTTTCACCCAGGGAGCAGGTGTCACCTTTTCTACAAGATCATGCCGAAGTTCCATCAGTACGTTGTCCCTTAGCCATCCATCTATAAGATCATAGATAGCAAAAACACTAAGATTCACAGACAAACGGCTAAGGAACGAACCTGGTGGAACCTCGGTAACAACGTCCTTGGTCTAGCCCACTTTGCGGAATTTGCTGGGAATGTACTTGCCTTTCCTTCTCCCGCTCTCCTCATGCTCTTGAGCCGAAGTCCCTTCGACCGAAGTCTTAGTAGCTGTATCCAAACTCAGAGTAGTCTTGAGGGTGGCAGGATCCGAAGGTGGATTCGCGTAGGTAGGAGACCAGGTAGGCGACTGGTCCTGCACTTCAATGACGTCTTCAGGGGGAGGAGGAAGGACGTCTGCCTTGGCTTTCTTTGCCTTAGATGGCCCCCCGTTGGTCTTCTTCCTCTTCGCAGGCGCCTTCCTCCGCGTCTGCTCCCCTTTCTCGGCCTGGCCGAGAAAAAGGGACTTGTAAAATTCTGCAGTTTGATCGCCCATCTCTGCAAAGGGAAAAAAATTAGTGTAAGTCCAAAAGGAACACATGTAAGCAAAACCCGAAAGATAACTTACTCTCTGCAAAAGCCTCGTACGACATCTCGCACCGAAGAAGCATCACCAGCCATTCTATCTTCCCCGGGAGAACAGGCACGGGTAGGTTCAGGTTGAACTTGTGCTCGTGGGTCACCCCCAATTCCCAAAGGACCTCTTCAATCATGAGGTCCCACTTAATGGGAAAGGGGTACAAGGAATGTGGAGGGACCTCATGTTGGGTTTCGGGAGCCAAACAGCGCAGCGGAATTTAACCGAAACCCTCCAGGATCCAAGTGAAACGGGGTAAATCGGGTGTTCGAAAATTTTCATACCTAATTTTCGATTGAGATCTCTCACTCAACTGTAGAGTCGAATCACAAAACCTGAACAGTTGACGTGTTCAGGCTCTCTATGGTATCCACACGAGCCTCTCGGGATCACCACGCTTCCACCACGTCCCGGTAGATGTGTTTCTCTTGCGCTCGCAGTGCTAGCTTGCGTCCTCCAAGGAATTGCAAGAGAAGAGTGCGGCTGTCCTTTTGGGAGGCTAGGGCAAGGAGACCTGCGAATTTCTCACTTAAAAGTTGTATTTATAGTGAGACTCAACTTCCAGGCCTAATAGGTTTCAAAGCCCTAATCCAATTAGGATTTAATTTCGGGCTTAATAATGGCTCAACTTTTGGGCCCATTATTAATACGAAATTAAAGTGAAACCATAACCCAAACAATTAGCCCATGCACTCTAATGATCCAAAATGCTCTATGTGTGCGACCCAATAGGCTCTTATCACGTTGGCAATGATCATAAATCACATTTATGATCATAAGCAATGAGCGGTGTCTAGCAACACATCATTGCTACCCAAGTGACAAGATTGTCGATGATTCGACTATACCTTTATGATCATCACCGATATATGCCATTGTCCTTTTGTCCAAGATATCAAGACTAAGCACGAGACATGGAATGTGTCACTCTCGTATAGCCCAATCTTTGGTTTCTTGATTACCGAGTAGACTAACTTAAACTGATGACATTGATATCGCATATCAACTCATCCGAGCATGGCCATGCATTTTCTAAGTCTCACTCTATCAAGGGGCCCCGAAGATATCACTCCCGTTACATAGGAGGGACAAATCCCATCTTGATCATACAAATCCCTCCGCATGATATGTGACATACCCAATGACCTCCTTCAAGTTCACTCAGTTACGAGCAACAAAGGAAAGTATCAAAGTATGTGACTCACATGTAGGGAACCTTGATGATCTTAGGTCGAAGGACTACATATACCCTGATCACTATGGGAATCACTTATGACACTCATATAACGATCCATGTAGTGTTCTCATGGTGGGTCGGTCCAGTACACAAGTTCTCCAACTTGTACCCATATGTAGACTACATATCTCATATTAGTCTCCACATATGCTAGTCGTTATGTATTATTGCAACCCGCTCCACAATAATACTAGACCAGGGACTTTTAAGAATATCATTATTCTAGGGTTACAATTATGTTTGTTAAGTTACGCAGGAACAAAACAACAAACATAATTGCTGGATTAATGCCTTAATAAAATATCATGACTCAATGTGCAAAAATACAATCATCTCATGACTGGCTTTTGGGCACAACACTAACACCTCAGGGTCCTAATCTACAATCGCCCGAATGTGCCGGTCGAGCTCGTCAAATTGAGCGGTCAACCCCGAGGTCAACAGCTTCCGAGGGTCAACACATCAGTCCTCAAAACACCCGAAGCCCATCTAGTCGGGACGTAACTCCATCTTTCAAGAATTGATAGAAAGAAGAAATTTTTCTACCACCTCTGCCATCTATCCTTCGTGCCGAAGGTAAAGGTGAATTTCTTGCTCCCGGACCCTCGGGGAAGTAAGAAGTAGAAGCCACCCTTCGGGACCGGGTGGAGTTTATAGTATTGCATGAAGAAAAGAAAATTGGGCTTTATCTTAAAAACCCCACACATACAAAGAAAGGCGTTGAAATAAGAATAAGAGTTTGGAGGGAGCTGGTTCACAGCAATCCCGTGGAACTTGTAGAACTCGTACACCATGCGCGGAAGGGAATACCAAAGACCGGCCTTCAATTGGGCTCGGTAAACAATGATCTCATCAGAATGGGCCATGTAACCGCATGTGACCACGGAAGGTAACCTCGGGAAGGCATAAGTGGGGAGGTAGAATTTTGCTATCCACTTCGTCATTTTCTCCGAAGTAGTATAGCATGGATGAGACTCAAGGGGGAGAAAGCACTCGGGAATAGGATAGACGGTCATCACTGGAGTAGAGTTTGACATTTCTTGAAAAAGAAGAGAGGTAACCTCAGGGAAGCTAAAGAAAGGAAAAACAAAACTTCAGAACGAACGACTTCGAAAGGAAAGAAGAACTTCGGAAAGTAAAAACCCACCGAAAGGTTTGCCAAAATCGAGATTCCTAGACACCATCGTGAAAGGTTGCCGAAAATCACTTCGCCGCTAGAACTGCTGCCGGAAGGAGAAAAAGACAAGAGAGAATTCTAGAGCAAATGAGAGCAAAGGGAAGGAGTTTGAAGGTGTAAGGCAAAAGGGGTTTATATAGGCCAAAGGGGGCAGGCAAAATGTCATCATTATGGCTCCTCGAAGGCGAAGAGACGCAATTAATGTAACCAACGTAACCGTCTGCCACTCACCGGCTGCTACGTGTAAGTCATCGTGGGGAACTAGGGCACGACCCTGACAACTGGCAGACCTATATAACCCTACCCGAAGTAATGCGCCCACATACAAGGGAAGACGAAACGGGTCATTGATAGAAAAGTCAGTATAAGTACATGCCCCAGACAGTAACCTCGAAGGAAGAGCCAGGGACACCACTCAAACACCAAGGAAACTACCTTGGTAGGGCACCTTAGTTCGCCATAGTTCCATCCTGGGGAGAAGGAGACTCCGGATGGAAGCCAATCATGGCAACAAGACCAAGCTTCACTTTCCACGAGAAAAGTTCCCGAAACTCCCCAAACCAAAGGAACACCTTCAGTTTTCTGAAGGGGGGCATGCGATAGCCGAACGGCTATTGCCCCTGAAGAACCTCGCATGAGCGGGCCACTTCTGGTCAAAACAGACATGAAAATACCCCGGCAAAGAGTGGACTTTAGCACCCTCGGACAAGCCGCATAGGCGCTACCGCTCGAGAATCCCATGGGATCAACTTCGGTCAGAAGGAGTCACCGCCTTTCCCAAATGTGACCTCGTGCCGACCTCACCTGGCCAAAACAACCTTCGTACACTCTCTGGGCCACCCTCGGGGCGCGCTCACAAAGTGCCACATCAGGTACCCAAGGCTGACCTCGGGAAATTCCAACCGAAGGTGCCTCATACAAACAGTGGACCTCCCTCCAGAGGAACTCACCTTCCCGAATGAGCACTATACTTCGAAGGAGTTCGGTCCGCCGAAAAGGCCACGTAGGTGTATCATGAAACAGCTGAGGAGTCTCTGACACATCGTACTCGTATAGCTCCCGACACGCCGACCTTGTGCTACACTAGGCTCCCAGCCAGACGGCCTATGGTCGGCTAGGAGCTCCCCTTCTTCCCGAAGGTACAGACCCTATCTGACTGAACACGTGTCACGATCTGGGTAGGCTGTGGGAGACGAGCTTCTCCTGTTCACCTCCCCATAAATATTCATGAAACACCCTAGGTAAAGGGATCTAACTCCAAGGAAAAATCTCTCCCCTGCCTACTTATCTCTGGTACTAACTTGGGCGTCGGAGACTCTTCGCCTGGAAAAACACTCTGGGGAGCTCCTAACCCTTGCTTTTCTGAGTCCTTGCAGTCCTTGTCCCATCGGGGGTTCCTTATCCAGGCATTTGCTCACCGGAAGTTTCTGCTCCAGGCTCACCATGTTGCACAATGATGATGTCGAAGGGCATCACATACCTTATCCACTTACATCAAAGTCAAAGTCATCCCCTAAAGCACCCTCGATATCTCATCAAATCTTGCCACAACCAGATCACTAAAACCTTCACCATGTTTCCTAGCTCCTCTCGAAGCTCCTAACCATGTGTCAACCATAGCAACCTGCAATAAAATCTAGATGGAATTCCCCAGATGTTGGTCAAAACTAACTATCCTGGTAGAGGGACTTTTAACTAGATCTCAGTCTTAGTCTCCAATATCTATGAGCTTTAAACTAGAGCTCCAATATCAAGACTTGACATGGTTGTTTTTAGCCCTGCCTAGGAAGCCTTTGATAACAGATCTCATGGCGGTTGCAATTGGCTAGTTATACGTGTTCAAGAATTAAAACTACATGAAACTAGTTGATTAACCTAGAAAATGCAAAATGCATGCTCTTTTAGCTTCGACTTGAGTACTTGGAAACCATAAAACATGCACTTGGTGAAGGTACTTTTCATAGAAAGCAAGTCAAATAATTGAAGCATATAAAATCAACATTTATATTATCATTACTACACATAATAACAGTGTGAGGGCATCCAAAAAAATTAGACTAATACTCATCACCCAAGAGCAACCCTAGAGTCTAAAGATCTGAACATAGACATAAGAGGCAACTAGGCATACAATATACACAAGACTCTTTCTGAGATCCTCCAAACTAACTCCCACCTTAGAGGTAAGTCCTTGTGGTGAGTCACAAATGACTGTCCATGTACTCTAGCCTCTATGGCCAAGAAAAAAACTATAGTTAGTACTGTTATTTAACCAACAAGTAACCATGAAGGATTCTCAACGCAATGTACCTGCACAATAGACTATGACAACCTTCAGTGGGTATCGGGCCCAACAATGTCAGAATCTGTACAAAATAAGCTATGGAGTGAGAATTCAAAAATTCTCAATAGGGGGTCTTCACCTACAAGAAAAGTACTAAGGACAATAGATATATGAACATATGTAATCTGTTGTGAGCTCATACATCTTGGGGCTAAACTTATGCACATATGTTTCAGTCTTATGGGACTTGTCCTCAACCTAGTCCACGAACTACAAGGCAAAGCCTTGTCTACTAATAAGCAATACTTACGAGATTAACTAGTGAAATTCATCCCAATTTTTAAGCTTCCTTATGTTATATAGGTGAACATGGGGGATGCGCCTCACTTGAGTTCTACAGAAACTGATAAGGTGTACTAAGCCTCCATATAGTGCCTCAAGCTAGCTTGCCTAGGTCACTTGTGTACTAAGCTTCAACCTTTAAACCCAACCAAGAGTGCACTTGGTTTTCACTTGTGCCTCAAGTACATTTGCCTAGGCTACAAGTGCCCTAAACCATCACTCATGGTGTTGGCCTGTTCAGCATTACTTGGTTCACTACTAAATTAATGTTTAACTAACCATGGAGATGATTAGCAAACTTAACTCAGGTCCCCGAAAGCCTTAGGAATACCCTTGCAATCATTCTAACTCTTCAGGCCATGATGCATACGCATTAGCCTCATGGTGCGTTCAGATCATAGTCAACTTCTCAATTCTGGATTTCGTGCAAGCATTGTTAGTGTTGTGCCCAAAAGGCCAATCATGAGACGATTGTATTTTTGCACATTGAGTCATGATATTTTATTAAGGCATTAATCCATCAATTATGTTTGTTGTTTTGTTTCTACGTAACTTAACAAACATAATTGTAACCCTAGATAATGATATTCTCAAACATCCTAGTCTACTATTATTGTGGAGTGGGTTGCAATAATACATAACGACTAGCATATGTGGAGACTAATATAAGATATGTAGTCTACATATGGGTACAAGTTGGAGAACATGTGTACTGGACTGACCCACCATGAGAACACTACATGAATCGTTATATGAGTGTCATAAGTGATTCTCTTAGTGATCATGGTATATGTAGTCCTTTGACCTAAGATCATAAAGGTTCCCTACATGTGAGTCACATACGTTGATACTTTCCTTTGTTGCTCGTAACTGAGTGAACTTGAAGGAGGTCATTGGGTATGTCACATATCATGCGGAGGGATTTGTATGATCAAGATGGGATTTGTCCCTCCTATGTAACGGGTGTTAGGCACCTCCTAAGTGCTTGGCTTAGGCCAAGGAGAACCAAGGAAATAAGAGAAAACAGAAAGGGAGAGTAAGAAGAACTATGGAGTCTAGTGCAGTGGTCTATAAGTAAAGCTGGAGACTTTCAGGGCCTAAATGCACATAGGAAGGAACTATGGAAAAACAAGCAGAAATCCAAGAAAGGGGATCAAATTGTACACTTGTGTAAGTGATACAATTAAAACTAGAAACTTGGAATTGGAAGTTTCGGCCATGCAAAAGTTATGTGGACTAGTAGTGTACTAAGCCAAATTGTGGGAGAGAACAATGATTACTAGTCAAAATCTTGTCTACCACTAGTGTACTATTCACTAGTTACTAGTTAAACTAACTAGTTGTTTGTCTAGTTACATGGCCGGTTATGCTTGGGTACTATGACACCTTGGTACTTGTGTTGTCTTGTGCTTGGCATAATGGGCCAAGATGGGACTCGAATGACATAGCAGACATAAGTTTCAAGGGCGGCATTGTGATCTTATGAGGGTAAGGGCATCATTGCTTCATGCAAGAAAATGGAAGGCAAAAGCAAGTATTTAGCTAACTAAAACCTAAACCATTTCAGCCGAGTTAGTAAAGCTCATTCACTTAGCACATTTCGGGCTTCCTTTGTTCTTCTTTGGCTGAGTGTGTTCTTGAGAGTTCCTTCACAAATTGGTCTTGAATCCAAGAATCTTGAAGACACTTGAAGGATTCAAGCTTGGGAGCTTGATTTCGGTGCTAGACTACTTCAATTTCAAGCTTGGATTTGAAGAATCAAGAAGAGCCGAGCCTATTTGAGCTAGGGTTCTTGAGGTAACCTTGTTAATTTCCTTGAATTCATGGTAGTTCTTCCATGTACAAGGAACCTAAGTGCTCAATTGAAGTTATATTAAGCTAAATGAGCAAGAAATGTCTCGGTTTGGAAAATGGATTGTTGGCCGAATGTGTTTGGTGAATAAACTTGGTGTTCTTCTTCATTTTCATGGAAATTAATCCATGACTAAGTGTTATTGTTGCCTATTTGATGTTGTGCTAGGCAAATTGGAGAGGAGAACAACAAGTTGAGAAAATTTGAGTTTGGCCGAAAAGGATACTTTGAGGTAAATCATGTTCTTCTTGTGTTTAGATGGCATTGATGCCATGAGTAATGTTAGTTGATGACTTGATGGTCATATGTTAGTTTGGAAAGATGAAGAACATTGGTATGTGAAGTTGGACTATATGGCCGAGGGCTTGAAGCAATATAAATTGCTGTCCATTACTTGAATACATAGTGATGATGCCATGAAACAATAGTCATTGATGATTTGGTGTTATGTATGTTGAGTGAGTTGGTGAAGGACACTATTATGTGAAATAAGCACTTTGGCCGAAAGCTTGGATTAAAGTGGAATGGTGCATTTCACTTGGTTAATTGGAAATAATGCCATGGATGATGTTCGATGATGATTAGAATATCATGTGGTGTGTTAGAATGATGGGTAGCACATGTATATTAAATTGGGCCTTGTTGGCCGAGAGCTTAAGTGTGTGTATCTTAGTGTTCTTCACGTGAGACATGGTAGTTTAATCCATGATTGTGTGTTGATGATGCCTATGTGTTGTTATGCTACGCATTGAGGTTGAGGAACACTTGGGCACTTAAAGCTTGGTTGTGACCAAGAGCTATTGAGGTAGGGTTCACTGGCACTTGATTTTGCTTGGTAATATACACCATTGTTCAAGTGTTTACAGTGGCTAAGTGATGGTTAAATTTGCCAAATGACCTTAGTTGCTTGATGGGCTTAGAGTTTATACTCGGTTGAAATGTTGATTAACTAGTTGACTAGTGTACATGTACTAGAAATGCAAGTAAATGTGGCCTATTTGCTTGGCATTTCGGGAGCTTTAAGTGGAAATGGTATATTGGTAATGGTTTGTGTGCAAGAATGCACATGAGTACATGTAAGGTTTATATGGCCGAGAGCAACATTGTGGAGTGTGTGTGTGTACTTATGCTCTTTGGTGATTCCTTGTGCATGCTAACCCCACCTATGGATTAATTGCCACGGTTATCTATCTTGTATATGTATATGCTTGGTTTTCTTGTCTTTGTGTTTGTTTTGCAGGTTGAAGTAGCTAACGGGAGGTTAAGCTTTGAGTGAATACTCAGCTTAACTAATTAGACTCAATTTTGAGTTGGATATATATATGAGTAAATCCTACTGAGTTTTTACTCACTGCCCATCCTTTTATTTTCAGGCAAGGACATTCGGCCTGAATAGTGCTAAGTTGCTTTGTGTGGGTGCTTAGTGTTTATTTACTTAGTTTCCAAGGTATGTGCCAATGTGTGCTTGGCTTACTACTTTTGGGTTCATTACAAGTCTTATTGTTGGTTGGCCGAGACTTATGTTTTAAGTTTGCAGGCTGTAGAGTGGGAACTGTCTAGGAGAGCATGGATACTTGGACTTTAGCTCTGATTGTGGTATTCACCTTTATGACCATGAATATGGCCATAGGCTTGGTGTTGCAGTGTGTACTTCTGTATGGGATTCTCAAGGTTTTATTTGACCATTAGGAGTATGGTCTTGGGTTGTATGTAACTTGGCATGAACAACTTATGGATGCTTGGCATATATAGCCATGATAGATGCTAGGTAGACTACCTTTTGGTTTGTACATATGTGTAGTCTTGGATACCTAGTTTGATGACGTTTTATGGATCTTGGATGCCAAGTTATGTATGGGCTTATGGATGACATTATGCCTGGACTTATGTGCTGAATATTATGGGCCAAAGTTGGCACTTTTGTGTGAATAGTTATGGGCCTAAACTTATGAAATTATGGTGCACTATTATATGTATGATTGTTGGCCGAGAGCACCATGCATATTACCTTGTAGTTTTCCAAATCTAAACCAACATTGTGGGCTTCTTGGTTGCCATATAAGTAGTACACTTGATTGCACACCATGTATGCACTTAAAATTGCATTAAGTGTTGCCTTGCTTGATATGCAAGTAATCAATTTTAACCCTGCTTGTTGTGCAAGTTAGTGGTATTGGGCCTTGCCTTTGCTACAAGTTGTTATTGGAATTGTTTCAAAAGCCACCTGGGCCACCTCCCAGGCCTCTTAACATAAGAAAATAAGACTTAAAGTTGCCATTAATTGCTTGGCCGAGAGCTAGGAACTTGATTTAGAGTTGGGCTTGTAAGTTAGTTTAAAAACTTATAGGCCAGGGCCTGAGTGAGGTGTGGCAACGGGAGTGATATCTACGGGCCCCTTGATAGAGTAAGACTTAAAAAAATGCATGGCCATGCTCGGATGACTTGATATATGATATCAATGTCATTAGTTTAAGTTGGTCTACTCCATATTCAAAAAACCAAGGATTAGGCTATACGAGAGTGACACATTCCATGTCTCGTGCTTAGTCTTGATATCTTGGACAAAGGGACAATGGCATATATCTGTGATGATCATAAAGGTTTAGTCGAATCATCGACAATCTTGTCACTTGGGTAGCAATGATGTGTTGCTAGACACCACTCATTGCTTATGATCATAAATGTGATTTATGATCATTGCCAATGTGGTAAGAGCCTATTGGGTCGCACACATAGAGCTATTTGGATCATTAGAGTGCATGGGCTAATAATTTGGGTTTTGGTTTCACAATAATTTCGTATTAATAATGGGCCCAATAGTTGAGCCATTATTAAGCCCGAAATTAAAGCCTAATTGGATTAGGGCTTTGAAACCCATTAGGCCTGGAAGTTGAGTCTCACTATAAATATAACTTTTAGTGAGAAATTCGCCGGTCTTCTTACCCTAGCCTCCCAAAAGGACAGCCGTACTCTTCTCTTGCAATTCTGTGAAGGATGCAAGCTAGCACTGCGAGCACAAGAGAAACGTATCTGCCGGGACACGGTGGAAGCGTGGTGATCTCGAGAGGCTCGTGTGGATACAATAGAAAGCCTAAACACGTCAACTGTTCAAGTTTTGTGATTCGACTTTACAGTTGAGTGAGAAAACTCAACTGAAAATTAGGCATGAAACTTTTTGAACACCAGGTTTACCTCGTTTCACTTGGATCCTGGAGGGTTTCGGTTAAATTCCGTTGTACTGTGTGGCTCCCAAAACCCAATAAGCGCACCATGGGCTATTGCATTTACATCGCTTGGGATTCTAGCTTTTCAAGCCACGATACATATGCACTAAGTAGATGGTACGTTTGCATCTCAGTTAGCTTCTCCATTCTTGCTTTCATGTGAACGCACCATGGGTTGGTGCATTTACATTGCTTAGACAGAGCTACACGTTGTTCTTCACTTTGCCTATGCTCAAGGGGTGCTTTCCTTCACTCAACTTAAGCAATAACTTGCCAAAACAACCTTCATGGGCAACATACAAGTTCCATATATCAATTTTTCAAGCAAGACAACTAATCCCTTACCTTGATTTGAACTCACAAGATAGATCCAAGTAACACTTCCACAAAATCAAAGTTCCACAAAGTTCTACCAAGTTCCAAGCAAAACCAAAGTACAAAACACCAAATTGCTAACTTCTATCCAAAACCCAATCTTCCGATCATCAAATGAACAAGAAATCACCATGAAAACACATGATACCTTGCATAAAAAGTAGGGGATAGCCGGAAAGATGATTCCAAGCTTAAAAAACATGAAAATCCACTTGAATCAAGCTTCCTGTAGCATATATACCATTGGTGGCTTTAAATTTCATCGACATCTTTTCATTTTAAGCTTGAATTCTCGAACAAATCTGCAGGTGAAGGATGAACTCGGGTTTGAAGTGCAAAAATGGTAGCCATCTTCACTTTGCCAAGTTTTATACCCTTTTTAAACACCAAGCCACCAAAGTTTTTAAAAAGTCACAAAAATCCCAATTCCTTAAAAAGTAACTATAGTCAAACCATGGTCAAATCTTATTTATTTGAGTTAATTTTAGGCTTATAACAAAGTTTAGGTTTACAAAACTCATTTTTCCACTCTAGGGATTTGGCAAATGCTTTGTGAAGCAAAATTACCATTTTGCCCCAAAACCCTATTTGGTGCCCTAAAATCTTCAAAACTTATTAAACTTTGCCTAACATACCTATTCTTGCTTTGTGACCTTCAAATAAGGTTCCAAACTAGGTTTTAGTTACTTTACCTTCCTAGAACAAGCTTTCTGCAATGAGAGTCATGAAAAAAGGATTAAGGCTACCAACAATAGGTAAGAGTCCTATGCAAATCAGAATAGGGGAAAGGACTTAGAGTTTAAGGTAGGGGATTAGGAGTTGTTAAAAGTATCTAGCATGAATGGAGTAATGACATTTGGGAAGAAGCGCAAGTTAACCCCATGGTTTGTAGTACCATTCCAAATTGTTGCAAAAATGGGAAATGTAGCCTACAAACTAGAGCTTCCTCCTGAACTAGGACTTGTACAACATGCTTTTCATGTGAGTTTGTTAAAAAATGTGCCTTAGATCTTAGGCAAGTGATTGCAGTGACTAGTGTCCCCATAGCATTACACCTTAATTATGAAGAAGAACCCATTTAGGTAATAGCCAAGAACATTAGGAAACTAAGAAGTAGTTGGATATCCATGGTTAAATTCTAATGGACTAACAATTCAGAGGAGGAGGCCACTTGGGAAGTTGAGACTGAAATATTTAAGAGCTACACAGTCATATTTCCAAAGCTCATGAGAAATTTGGAGGACTAAATTTCTTAAGCAGGGGAGAACTATCATAAACCTTTTTTTTAGTATAAAGGCCAAGGTCTAGGTGTAATAAGGGTCCATAAGAGCAATGGGAAGTTAGACTTGAGGGGCTTAAGCACTAAAAATAAATGTTTGAGGGTCACTTAAGGAGAAAGAGAGGCTCTTGCCTTAACCGTAGTAAGATGATGTATGTGTAGGATGGATTTTGGACACACTAGGTGCATTAAAGAAGTTGAGACCTCAATCAGACACTCTATTGAGTGGTAAAATTGATTAAAATTAGGCCAATTAAGACTAAAAAGTGCCACGCAAATAAGTAAGCCCATTAGGCGAGTAATTAAACCAATTCTAGTGCCACATGTCTTAATGTAGATTACGGATGGCTCCACCTCCTAATTGAGGGATGAACTTGGGTTGAAGCTCCATTTTACAAATGTGGGGTTGTTCATCAGTTCTATATTGGGTCTAACAAAAGTTGAAGGAAAAAGGAAAAGGAAGTGAAACTGATGTTAAGGGAGGTGACAAAGTCTTGCTTCGGCCTTAAGGAATCGTGGGATAACTTAATATTGGCTCAACACTTGTTACAAGGTGGTAATGTAAAGGTCAAGGATCACTACATGTGTTTTAATATGAATCCATGAAGTTTGTTCATGTTCTAGTGAAAAACTAGGCACTTAAGGGATGGCATTACAGCGGCATGAACATAACAGGTTGTTAAGGGCTAGGGTTATAATTGGGTAACTATGGAATTGGTAATTAGCTATCTAAAAGGCAAGCACTAGGACTCGGATTTGAGTTGGCTAGCTTAATCCTTGAGTCTAGAGTTTTCTCATAGGCTAGTTAAACTTAATGGATTAAATGAAATGAATTTAGTGTAGCATTGCGGTTGCTAGGCATTGTTGGCTACCTAGTGTAGTTGGAGTCAGTGGTGTGTGTGTTTGTGTGCTTGATTGTTTGTTCGTACATGCTGACCCCTTGAGCTTTATAAATATATGTTGTTAAAGTTTTCAAACATACACATATTGAGGCTTTATAGTTGTAATGTGATCCTTATTGAGTTATATAACTTGCACCTTGTCCTTACATTTCCTGAGGGAAAAGAGTGGAAGACTAACTCTAGCTTTGGTTAAGTGTTTTAAGTAAAAAGGATAAAATGGTAATGCTACTTAAACTAATCCTATTGTTGCTCAATATTTAATCTAAACAAGTCATAAGCATGTGGTAATCTTATAGAATGAAGATCATTTGCATGTAGGCATGTAGTGGCAGTGAATGTAGGAATGTGCCAATGAGAAAAGTTTTGTGCCTAGGAAGTGTTTAGGTTTATGATGCAGTTATACATGTGTAGCGAGCCAAAGCGTGGCTTAGGGTGGCCATTGGTAGGCTTACCTTGTTGATTAAACCTATAGGAGGATGAAAATTACGTTGTTCTGGAAACTAAGTAAGGGTATCTTGGTTGTCATGCATACTAAAGTACTTTACATGAATGTTTTGAAGTAATGAGATGCTACACAATTGTAGACTCTTAGTACAAATGTGTCTTAGAAACTATGTTTATGAAATAGTGCCGAGTCTGGTAGGGATCCTAGGTGCACACCCATTATGCCCTAGCTATGTCTTGGGGCATGCACTGGCGCCTCGGTTGCATGCTTTCGTGTGATGAAGCCGTATTACCTAGGTACCCTGAGAGGTTCCTGTGGTGCTTCTCTCATATGTTCTGAAAGGGTTAAGCATTATGATATGCATGCTAGGGGTACCTTGCGCTGGCACCCTAGGTAGCCCTAGTGGTACTCCCTATGGCTAGCGATGCATATGCCTAGGCCTGGGCCAAAGTTAGGCATGACAGTAGGAGCAGGACTTGCTTTGCAAGGTCCAAGCACTTTTAAATACAAAGGTTGTTGTGCATTACAGTTGATCTAGTAGGTTAACCAATTGCACAACAATGAAAAATGCAACATAGAGACTTAAGTGTCAACTGAAAGTTACATCACATCAAAAAAATGTTCCTTAGCTGGTGATTCATACAACTAAAAATTTCAGTGATACACTGTTACCTATCTGGAGTAGTCTAGTTATGGTGCCAGAATTTTTCATTTAAAACTCCCAGGGTTGGTATGTTCAGTAGGCCATCAGAACAATACCCTTAGTGTGCATACCCAAGTGGCCCTCTTGGGCACTATGTAAATGTATGCATATTGGTCCAACCATTACACACATATTCAAATTTTATGCACACCATGCCAGCAAGGAAGGAAAACACTAGCACAAGCCATAATCTTGGCTACTACACATTAGGCAATCTTATTAAGTGTAAGTGACCAGCCATTGCACCTTAAACTCATTTCAAAAAATGTATTAAACTTGCAATGTAACTCCCTATTTCATTCACTTCATTATCAAGTAGAGTCTTTAAGAAAACCATGGAATTTGGTTTTGCATCAATAGCCCACCTATGGACCAAGTTATGGATTTTTTAAGTTGGTTACAAAATTTTTACCAAATGAACAGTAACTTAGCCAACTTTGGAACATTATATCATTGGCTATAGGGATAAAAATTTAGAAATTTTACATCCCAGTTCAACATCTAGATTTTCTCTATATGTGGTAAAAATTTCATAACAAGATTCATTTTACACAAGGAGATATCAAACTTTAGGTATAGCATTGAAACCGTGAAAACACTTCATTCACAAAGGTAAGCCCTCCAAGGCAATCCCATATATGTCCAATACATGTATGAAATACATGCTCTTGCATATAGCAACTTTATGTGGCCAAAATAGAATTTACAAGTGAGCAGCCTATCATTCACACTTAGGCAGCTTTGCACCACACCACATACATAGCCCAAGCATTACTCAAATGTTCACATACTTGTCTCATTTTATATACACTACATGTACATGCATACATGCACTACATAATGGTCTTAATCCAAATAAATACACACCCTAGGTTACAGGAGTGCCTGAGACATAATGGACTGCAGAAACAGGATATTGGACAGTTGTTGCATAACACAATAAGCACCATCACTAAAAATATCAAATGTGCTACTAAGATCACCAAACCTTCCAGATCACAACTAGATACATGGAAGTTAAAATTACTAAAATTTTAGATCAAAATATCTTGGTTGTCATGCATACTAAAGTACTTTACATGAATGTTTTGAAGTAATGAGATGCTACACAATTGTAGACTCTTAGTACAAATGTGTCTTAGAAACTATGTTTATGAAATAGTGCCGAGTCTGGTAGGGATCCTAGGTGCACACCCATTATGCCCTAGCTATGTCTTGGGGCATGCACTGGCGCCTCGGTTGCATGCTTTCGTGTGATGAAGCCGTATTACCTAGGTACCCTGAGAGGTTCCTGTGGTGCTTCTCTCATATGTTCTGAAAGGGTTAAGCATTATGATATGCATGCTAGGGGTACCTTGCGCTGGCACCCTAGGTAGCCCTAGTGGTACTCCCTATGGCTAGCGATGCATATGCCTAGGCCTGGGCCAAAGTTAGGCATGACAGTAGGAGCAGGACTTGCTTTGCAAGGTCCAAGCACTTTTAAATACAAAGGTTGTTGTGCATTACAGTTGATCTAGTAGGTTAACCAATTGCACAACAATGAAAAATGCAACATAGAGACTTAAGTGTCAACTGAAAGTTACATCACATCAAAAAAATGTTCCTTAGCTGGTGATTCATACAACTAAAAATTTCAGTGATACACTGTTACCTATCTGGAGTAGTCTAGTTATGGTGCCAGAATTTTTCATTTAAAACTCCCAGGGTTGGTATGTTCAGTAGGCCATCAGAACAATACCCTTAGTGTGCATACCCAAGTGGCCCTCTTGGGCACTATGTAAATGTATGCATATTGGTCCAACCATTACACACATATTCAAATTTTATGCACACCATGCCAGCAAGGAAGGAAAACACTAGCACAAGCCATAATCTTGGCTACTACACATTAGGCAATCTTATTAAGTGTAAGTGACCAGCCATTGCACCTTAAACTCATTTCAAAAAATGTATTAAACTTGCAATGTAACTCCCTATTTCATTCACTTCATTATCAAGTAGAGTCTTTAAGAAAACCATGGAATTTGGTTTTGCATCAATAGCCCACCTATGGACCAAGTTATGGATTTTTTAAGTTGGTTACAAAATTTTTACCAAATGAACAGTAACTTAGCCAACTTTGGAACATTATATCATTGGCTATAGGGATAAAAATTTAGAAATTTTACATCCCAGTTCAACATCTAGATTTTCTCTATATGTGGTAAAAATTTCATAACAAGATTCATTTTACACAAGGAGATATCAAACTTTAGGTATAGCATTGAAACCGTGAAAACACTTCATTCACAAAGGTAAGCCCTCCAAGGCAATCCCATATATGTCCAATACATGTATGAAATACATGCTCTTGCATATAGCAACTTTATGTGGCCAAAATAGAATTTACAAGTGAGCAGCCTATCATTCACACTTAGGCAGCTTTGCACCACACCACATACATAGCCCAAGCATTACTCAAATGTTCACATACTTGTCTCATTTTATATACACTACATGTACATGCATACATGCACTACATAATGGTCTTAATCCAAATAAATACACACCCTAGGTTACAGGAGTGCCTGAGACATAATGGACTGCAGAAACAGGATATTGGACAGTTGTTGCATAACACAATAAGCACCATCACTAAAAATATCAAATGTGCTACTAAGATCACCAAACCTTCCAGATCACAACTAGATACATGGAAGTTAAAATTACTAAAATTTTAGATCAAAACTCAATTGACAAAGGTCAGTTTGGATGTGATCTTTCTACTGGACCTGAAATTGCAGAATTGAGTGGAGTAAGTTTCATTGTGAAACTTAGTAAAGGAAATGCTTCGTTTTTTAAGGAAATGTGACCCTCATTAAATCCTTAATCCAAAGACACTAAAACATAAAACCACAATGCATATACACAAGATATAGCAACCAAATACAGTAGCCATTCACAACTAACAAACACATGAAATATGGCGGCAACAAAAACCTTAGGTTAGTCCATAAAAGATGCAATAAACTTAAGTAAATCACTATGGTGGCCCTCCTTAAGCTCAAGCATTTTGTTAGGAAAGTTTTAACACTAGTTAATACTAACTTTGGGCCCTAGAAACCCTTAAATTCACTGCCATCACTATGCAATTCACACTAGGTCACAAAACTTTTAATAAGTGCACTCCCCTTACTAAGCTTGGTTCATCAAGCTGATGGCTCTCTTCCAAGATTAGCCTTAGCTCCATGGATACTTGAAAATATAGTAAACAATCCATGAGAGCAAGAGAATCCTTACCTTGATGGGTATGCTAAAATTGGAGCTTAGTCGTTGGTGCTCCCGAGCAATAGCACCAAATAGCTTCCAATTGTGCTTCCTTGACTCTAATTGCAAGTAGTTTTGAGTTTGAAGTTATGGTGGCTTTGGAGGAAGTATGGAGGAGGGTGGACTGTGTCCCTTGGCTAGTTTGGCTGAATATGAGAGAAAAAAAGGTGGTCTTCACTACTTAAATGGTCAAAAGTACACTAAACACACTTAATTAGTCTTAAGCTTGTCTTATGTCATTTTCCTTGCTACAAGAATATGGTTTCTTAGTCTTAATCTCTTGGCCCATATTTGACCATCCTTATCTTCCTTTAGCAGCCCCTCCTTAGGTGGGATATCCCTATAATTTCACCATTTGACTTAAGTCAAAGACATACACATCTTAAGGCCTACATTAGACCACTTAGGTCCTTTATGCCATTTTGTGTTTAGTTTGTCCTTAGTTGTCTTCTACAAGCAATTTGGTCCTCCAATAGTACTTTCATACTGATAGCCGAAATGCTATCGCCCTGGTCACCTAAGGACCACGAGAATGAGGGAGTCAGACACCTGAGTTACACGACCTCAGTAGCCCGCCAATACCAACCTCAAAAAACTAGCGTATCACCTCCCTTAGGAAGGTGATCGAACCAGCTTTGGGGAATAAGAACTAGCCACCTTCTATAGGAGAAAACCCCCCTAAGAACTAACTTCGGAGCCAGGGAATACATCGAAGTATCAATATGACTCTAGGAAAAGGCCCCTCACTCCGAAGTGAGACATCAACCAAGGGGACCTCGAAGGTACGGCAGAAGCCATCAAGGAGTCTCTGACATTCCGCCCGCACACCCTGCACGCCGCCCTCATACGCACTCTGGCGCGCCGCCACTGCCTACATCCTGTCATGTAGGGCTATGCTTGCCTCAGCTCATGGCCCAGGAGCCTACAGGCAGCTAAGGGCCCCCACGCCCAAAAGTACGGATGCTATCCGTCCATACACGTGTTACAAATCCGAAGGGTTCACCCCCTCTTATATATATCACGGGAATGGGCACAAGCGGCGGATCTCTCTCTCGTCTTTGTGTCCTGAATCCTCTCTTTTCAGCCCTCAAGGAGACACGGTAGGCAAGAGTCTCTTGTGCTTACTACTCCCCCTCAACCCCTTAAAGCACTGACTTGGGCGTCGGAGGCTCCTTGCCGGAAAAGGACTCCTGGGGCCTCCTAACCCCTGTTTTCTAAGTGTTTCAGGCAAGTCCTCCTGAGGAACCTCCATCTAGGGCACTCTCCCATACCGGAAGTCCTGCTCAGCCTTACCGTACCACACGACAATTATGCTGCCGTCCATCATTTGGTGCCGTCTGTGGGGGGAAATCACTCCCAGGTCGTCGTTGTTGAAACTCGGCATTATAAGGACAGGGGACTTTCGAGGTCCCCGTTCGTGCCAGAGGTTCAACCGGCAACCTAACAACTACAGCAGGGACTTCCCTGCCCGAGGACGAACATCTTCTGACTATTACCATGGGCTTCCTGCATGAGTTCCCATGCTATGTAGTGGCCGAAATGATGCAGCAATTAGACCGAAGATGGCCGCAGTCAAATTTGGGCCGAAGGCCCTTCTCATCAGTACCCCGTCGGAAGAAGAGTCCTATGTCAATTCACAGGAGTCTAGGAAGCGAAGATCAATGAGATGAGTCCTTGATGGGAAACATAACCCTCA
Source organism: Aquilaria sinensis (assembly GCA_005392925.1). Lineage (NCBI taxonomy): Eukaryota > Viridiplantae > Streptophyta > Magnoliopsida > Malvales > Thymelaeaceae > Aquilaria > Aquilaria sinensis. Next base: position 76,603 of record SMDT01000850.1, on the reverse strand, counting down.
GAATGCAACCTGCGGGAGAAATAGGGTTAGAACAACCTAGAGCTCCCCGTCGAAAGAGTTCTGCACCTGAAGAAAAGTTGCCATCTCCTTGGCAACAAGGTTAGATACCCATTGCCCTAAAAGGCCATCTACGCCTTGGTACTTGCAGGCAGAAGGCTGCGACTCTACTTCTAAGGACACGCTATCACTGTTCGGAGTAACCCGCCTCTGCGCAAAGTCATGAAAAGAGTAGAGCATTTGGGAAGAATAACAAAATGGTGCATCGAACTCAGAGAGTACTACATCACGTACGAGCCTAGAAGGGCAATAAAAGCCCAGGCACTAGCAGACTTCATTGCCAAAACCCCAGAAATAGAAAATGCTGAAACCAACGAAGGAGACCGAGAGAAGGTAGATCTAGAGTGGAAACTCGCTGTCGATGAAACCCCAAGCGCAGAACAGCAGGGCATTGGAGTAGCCCTTCGGGAGCCCGAGGGCAGGGAGGCTACCAAAGTAATCAAATTTGGTTGCCAAAGTGTTGGGCCATCCGAGCATGGCAACGCTAGGTATAGTAAGTTCGGACAAAGGGTGGAAAGATCCTACAAAGAGGTATCCTGTAACCAGAAAGTCCCAAAAATCCTCATAAAGCGGCAGCAAGTGTAGAAACATTTCGGACGATATTGTTAGTGTTGTGCCCAAAAGCCAATCATGAGATGATTGTATTTTTGCACATTGAGTCATGATATTTTATTAAGGCATTAATCCAGCAATTATGTTTGTTGTTTTGTTCCTACGTAACTTAACAAACATAATTGTAACCCTAGAATAATGATATTCTTAAAAGTCCCTGGTCTAGTATTATTGTTGAGCGGGTTGCAATAATACATAACGACTAGCATATGTGGAGACTAATATGAGATATGTAGTCTACATATGGGTACAAGTTGGAGAACTTATGTACTGGACCGACCCACCATGAGAACACTACATGGATCGTTATATGAGTGTCATAAGTGATTCTCATAGTGATCAGGGTATATGTAGTCCTTCGACCTAAGATCATCAAGGTTCCCTACATGTGAGTCACATACTTTGATACTTTCCTTTGTTGCTCATAACTGAGTGAACTTGAAGAAGGTCATTGGGTATGTCACATATCATGCGGAGGGATTTGTATGATCAAGATGGGATTTGTCCCTCCTATGTAACGGGAGTGATATCTTCGGGCCCCTTGATAGAGTGAGACTTAGAAAATGCATGGCCATGCTCGGATGAGTTGATATGTGATATCATTGTCATCAGTTTAAGTTAGTCTACTCGGTAATCAAGAAACCAAAGATTAGGCTATACGAGAGTGACACATTCCATGTCTCGTGCTTAATCTTGATATCTTGGACAAAAAGGGACAATGGCATATATCGGTTATGATCATAAAGGTATACTCGAATCATCGACAATCTTGTCACTTGGGTAGCAATGATGTGTTGCTAGACACCGCTCATTGCTTATGATCATAAATGTGACTTATGAGCATTGTCAACGTGATAAGAGCCTATTGGGTCGCACACATAGAGCTATTTGGATCATTAGAGTGCATGGGCTAATTATTTGGGTTATGGTTTCACTTTAATTTCGTATTAATAATGGGCCCAAGAGTTGAGCCATTATTAAGCCCGAAATTAAATCCTAATTGGATTAGGGCTTTGAAACCCATTAGGCCTGGAAGTTGAGTCTCACTATAAATACAACTTTTAAGTGAGAAATTCATAGGTCTCCTTGCCCTAGCCTCCAAAAAGGACAGCCACACTCTTCTCTTGCAATTTCTTGGAGGACGCAAGCTAGCACTGCGAGTGCAAGAAAAACGCATATGCCAGGATGTGGTGGAAGCGTGGTGATCCCGAGAGGCTCATGTGGATACGATAGAGTGCTTGAACACGTCAACTGTTCAGGATTTGTGATTTGACTCTACAGTTGAGTGAGAGATCTCAACCGAAAATTAGGTATGAAAATTTTCGAACACCAGGTTTACCCCATTTCACTTGGATCCTGGAGGGTTTCGGTTAAATTCCGCTGCACTGTTTGGCTCCCGAAACCCAACAGATATTCCCTAATTGAGGAGGAATTATACCGGCAAAGGTATGCAAGACCGTTACAGAGATGTATCGGTAAAAAGGGTGCAGGACAATTTGTCCAGGAAGTGTGAAAATTGCCAAAGACACGCCAGCACCCAAAGGCTTCCCTTAGAGTAGATAACCTTGAAAGATTACCTTTCCCCCTTTGCAGTATGGGGCATAGACCTCACCGGGCCAACCCCGACAACATCCGGATGAGTGAAGATCTGGGTAGTAGTAGTGAACTACTTCACTAGGGGGAACGAGGTAGGACCCCTAGCAACCATTCTGGAAAAAGATATATAAAAGTTCGTGTGGAAGAACATGATATGCAGATTTGGCATACCGACGATGATAATGGCCGATAATGGTTCCCAGTCTACGAACAAGGGATTCCAAGAATTTGTCACCAACTTCGGAATAAAAATGCACTTCACCCCACTAGCTCTGCCCCAGAGCAACAAACAGGTAGAGGTAGCCAATAGAACTATAAAAGAGGGACTATAAAAGAAGTAAAGGGAAAATGGCCGAAAGAACTTCCTATTGTACTACCGAGTTATCAGACAACCCCCCGAAGGGCCACGGGGGAGACACCTTTCTCACTTATCTCCAGTACAGAGGCCATTATCCATTTGAAGTAGTACGACCATCAGATAGAACACAAGTGTTCAATGAAAGAGGAAATGACCTCGGGTTGAGAACTAAGCTCGACCTAGTTGACGAACACAAAGGAGGGACCGAGATCAGAAGAAAGGCCTTTCAGCAAAAAGTGGCCATGATTGCAAACCTGCATGTTAGGCCAAAAGGAATAAGGAAAGGAGGCCGAGTTAGAACCCCGAAAATCGCCCCATGGGGTACTTCGGCCAAACGGGAAAAGGCCTTAGTTGGTCCTAGACGAGGACCGAAAGGGAGTATACATGCTTGGCAACACCAAAGGAGGAAAACTGAAAACTGCATGGCACTTGGATGCCTTAAAGAAATTCTATACTTAGAATTTTTGATGAGAAATTGTACGAGTTGGAAATTTTTCTAAGTACAGAATTTTTCCCCTATCTGAGAGTACTCGCCGAGCAAAGCTGAAGCACACGCTCCTGAAAGTCACGATTTCCTTCCAAAGTTGGTTGGGTTATATACCCAAAAAAGGTGAAGTCTATCGAATACGGCCGACGAGGGCAGGCTAAAGTTTTCCTAAGGGAACTTCACTAAGAACGAATGTTTACCTGAAGGTTGGCCGATGAAACGAGCAAAATGTACCTTTCCGAAGTCCATTGACCGAAAGTGGTCGGGACAACTAGGAAACAAAAATTTTGCTCAAAAGACTTAACCAAATTATGAAGGAAAATTCATTGAAGAAGGTCTTGGTACAAGGAGAAGGTTACAAGAAGAAAAATAGAAAGAAAAAAGAAGAAGGCAAAAGCCCTAGAATAACTAAGGGACCCCAGCATCATGGGAAGCTCCGGCTCCTGTGTCTTTGGCAGCCGCCTTCAGTGTAGTAGGAGGGACCAATGGTAAGTTGAGGAGCTCAAATTTTGACCAAGTCCACCGAGGCCTCTCGGGAATATCCAGGGCAGCCAAGAAAGAAAGGTCCAGGTCCGGACATTTCCTTAGAAATTGGTGACGAGCTAGGTAGATGCCGTCCTGAAAGGCAACCTTGGTCGCCTGAACAGCTTTGTCTTTCTTAATGTCCAAGTCATTAACCTCGTTCCGGAGATCTACAACCTCCTTCTTTAGCTCCTTTACCCTCTTCTTCTTCTTTGAACCCTTCTTCAGTGAGCCGACCTTGGCTTGAAGTTCGGCGTTGTCAGCAAGAGCCTTCGTCAGGAGAGCAGCTTCTTCTTCTTTCTCCTTTTGAATGGCTTCGTTGGCCGAGGTTAAGCTCACAACCTTCTCACCAAGGTCAGACATCTTCTTGGAGAAATCCTTCAAGAGCTCCTCTTGGCCCTTCAAGAATTCCTCCCGAAGCTTGGCAACTTTCTCCTTGGTTATTCGGCTCAACTCGGTGTTCGTCACAACCAAGTTAGCGCAAAAGACCTTGGCCTTCGCTAACTTATCTTTGGCCCAAGCTTGGACCGAAGATTGCTTTGCTGCCCAAGTTCGAAGGTATCCACTATACACCAGAAGCTACAAAAGAGAAGGTATTTAGTGAAATTTACACAAGGAAAGCCAAAACACTTAGACAAAAAAGTGGGAGGAAAAATGAAGAAGCCTGAAGAACTACCTGGGCAGCATGCTTGGAAACCCTAGTGGCAAGGGCATCCTCGGAGGCACACTCCTCGACCACTTCCTGGAAGGAAGCCTGAGTGATCACGCCCCTCGCCATCTGGGGAACCATTTCCCGGCAATCCTCGGAGAACCGGTTCATGTCCTCCGTGAAAGACCAAAATGGCTCCCTTGGAACTTTGTACATCGGGATGTGGGAATCCCGAAGAGCCCACCTTCAGGCATGCTCAACCATCCAAGCTGAGGGCGCCAGATCCTCTGCAAAAAGAAAAATAGACGTCTCATCAGGCAAAAATTCCTTGATTATGAAAGATGTAAAATTGCGAGTAAAAAGGGGATAAGAGACAAACCTGGCACGACCTCAGCAACGTTGTAATCAGAGTCCCTGACTTCCTCCACATCGGTAGGGATATGTTTGCCTTTGTCTCTTTGGCATTTTTCCAACTCCTCGGTAGAGGGACTCCCTGCCAAAGAGGCCAAAAGATCCACCAACGTGGTGGGACTCAATGAAGCATGAACAGCAACCACCCCGGCAGGAACCTCGGCCGCAGTTTCAGGCTCGGTGGGTGTTTTAGGCTTGGTGGAAGTTGTAATGTCACCGTCGACCTCCGCTGCATCCTCCGGGGGTGGAAGAAGGGTGTCCTTCTTCGCCTTCTTGGCCGAAGACGGTCCTCTACCAGTAGTCTTGCGCCTTTTGGAGACACCTTTCTTTGTTTGTTCTCCCTTCTCGACCTGACCAAGGAAGATAGACTTATAGTAGGCAGCAGACTCGTCGCCCATCTCTGAAAAAGAGGGAAAACATCAGTGTAAGTCCAGACAGGCACTTATGCTTAAAACTTTGAAAGGAAACTTACTTTCAAAAAAGGCTTCGTAAGTGAGCTCGCTCCAAAAGAGCTTCACTAGCCAAGAGTCCTTCCCCTCGGTAGCAGGAGCTGGCATGCTGAGATCCGTCTTACGTTCCTTAACTACCCCTAACTACCGAAGGACCTCCTCGGTCATGAGCTTCCACATGATGGGGAAGGGGTAGAGAGAGCGCGGAGGGACGTCGGCATCCCGGTCGGTGATAGCCCATATACATCTGTCGAAGTCCTCAAACCTTGCCGCCAACTCTGGAGTTAGCAACTTCTTGGGATCCACGACATCTGCTCCAGCTTTCCCCGAGCCCACTTAGTTGGAACATGCGACCAGGCCTCCGCCACCTTTAGGAAGAAAAACTTCCTTTGCCACCCTCACCAGCTATCTTTGGTAGCGAAGGTGAACATGAATTTTTTGCTTCCAGATCCCCATGGCAGCATAAAATAAAAGCCATAGAGCTTGTAGTACTGCATGAACAGGATAAAATGGGGTTTTACCCCAAAGACCCCGCACATGCAGAAAAAGGCGTTGAAATAGCAGTATGAATTGGAAGGAAGCTGATTTACTGCTATGCCATGAAATTGGAAAAAGTCCCAAATCATCTTCGCAGGGGGAAACCGAACTCCGGCCTTCAGTTGGGCTCAGAAAAGGGTAACCTCATCATCCCGGTTCATAAATCTAAAGTGACCGAGGTGGGGTAACCTTGTGGTGGCATAGGAGGGAAGGAAAAATTTGGTTGTCCACTTCTCTAATTTCTCGAAAGTGCAGCAACAAGGGTGAGACATAAGAGGTTGCCAGCTTTCGGGGATAGGCGAATACATGGTTGGCTGAAACTGAGACTTCAGAAAGAATAAAAATGACTTCGGGAAGCTAGAAGAAAAGCAGAAATTGAAGGATCTCTAGAGTCAGAACCCACCAAAAGTCTTGCCAAAATAAAGGTTTGTGGACGCCGTCCTGAAAGGTGGCCGGAAGAAGCGCCGCCGTTAGTACCGCCGCAAAAAAGGAAGAAAAGGCACAAAAGCAAATGAGAGCAAAGTGAGAGCAAAGAAAAGCAAATGAAGAGTATGGCAGGAGGAGGCATATATAGATCGAGGAAGGGTAGCCGGAAGGGTGTCATAATTGCTTCGTGAAGGTGAAACATCACCATAATTGCCCCTCGTGCATGAAAAGGCGTGCCCATCTCAACCAGCACCTACCATGTGTCGCCCATCACGAGAAACTAGGACGCATTTTTTGATATATTGAAAACCCGAGCGCGCCACTCCAGACTGACACGCCTAGTTTCAAGATGCGACGGTCCACTAGCCTACGGCAGGAAAAGTAAAGAAGTTGGGTATCTTGAGAACACCAAAGGGCAGATAGGTGACACCTGTCCAAACAAGGCTTATCCCCTAGGTGGTGCAGTGCCTCCCTTGCGAACGTCTCACTCTGAGTCCTAAAAAGCACCCCCAAAAGGACCACTAGTCGAAGCCTCCACTCAGGCTTTTCGAGTAGGGGCATGTGATAGCCGTAGTGCTATCGCCCCGGTCACCTAAGGACCCTAGGAAGGAGGGAGTCAGACACCTGAGGTACATGACCTCGGTAGCCCGCCAATACCAACCTCGGAAAACTAGCATATCGCCTCCCTCGAGAAGGTAATCGAACCAGCTTCGGGGAATAAGAACCAGCCACCTTCTGCAAGAGAAAGCCCCCCCAAAGACTAACTTCGGAGCCAGGGAATACCCCAAAGTACCAGTATGACTCCGGGAAATGGCACCTCACTCCGAATTGAGACATCAACCAAGGGGACCTCGGAGGTATGGTAGGAGCCATCAAGGAGTCTCTGACATTCTGCCCGCACACCCTGCACGCCGCCCTCATACGCACTCTGACGCGCCACCACTGCCTATGTCCTGTCATGTAGGGCTATGCTTGCCTCAGCTCATGGCCCGAGGAGCCTGCAGGCGGCTAGAGGCCCCCACTCCCAGAAGTACGAATGGTATCCGTCCATACACGTGTTACAATCCGAAGGGCTCACCCTCTCTTATATATATCAGGGGAATGGGCACAGGCGAGGGATCTCTCTCTCTTCTTTTCATCCTGAATCCTCTCCTTTCAGCCCTCAAAGAAACACGGCAGGCAAGAGTCTCTTGTGCTTACTACTCCCCCTCCACCCCCCAAAGCGCTGACTTGGGCATCGGAGGCTCCTCCCTGGAAAAAGACTCCGGGGTCCTCTTAACCCCTGTTTTTTGAGTGTTTCAAGCAGGTCCTCTCGAGGAACCTCCATCTCGGGCACTCTCTCATACCGGAAGTCCTGCTCGGCCTTACCGTACCATATGACGATTATGCTGCCAGCCATCATATACCATTCATATCCTTGTCCTAACAGCCCAAATCTCTGTTGTGAAATTTTTGCAATGGAGTATATAAATTTCCAAAATCTTACAAAAAAGTTCATAGGTTGCTTGACAAACAAGCAATCTTTAAGGCTTTTCTTGGGGGCCAAGTTACTAACTTGGAACACTTTTAAGGAGGTGTTTCATTATACCTTTTACCCCTCATAGTTCAATCACTATGAAGAAAAATACACAATATAATGGTTTTTGACCATTATGCCACACTTTGTAATTCTCCCATTTTTGTGAGGTAGTAACACACATGTTGTAGTCACCTTTTGTCAATAGGTTTGGTGCCCAGTTTGACTACAATCATGCTTAAGTCAGTATGTTGGGTGTCCAGTTTGACTACAGTAGCCCTTTCATAGCTAGGTTGATTTAGGGTTCAACATTTTTTGGGTTTAGGATTTTTAAGTTTTGAGTTTTTTTTAGGGTTTTAATTTTTGGGTTTTGGGATTTTTTGGGGTTTATTATTTTTTAGGGTTTAGGGTTTGGCATTTTTTATGGTTAGGGATATGAAATTATGATTTATGGGTTTTTTAGGGTTTAAGGGTATCAAATTAGGGATTAGGGTATTGGATGTAGATTTAAGGTTTGAAATTAGTGTTTAGGTATATGGAAAAAGAGTTACGGTATTAAATTAAGCTTTAGGGTTTTAGGATTTTTTTAGGGTTAAGGTTCTTTTAGTGTTTAGAGTTTTTTAGGGTTTAAGGATTGGGATTTTTCAGAGTTTATGATATAGAATTTGGATTTAGGGTTTTTTTTTGGGTTTAAGGGTGTTTGAATTATGTATTAGGGTATTGGATATGAGTTTACAGTTTGAGATTTTTTTGGGGTTTAAGGCTTGTAATTAGTGTTTAGAGAAATGGAATTTTCTAGGTAAGATTAGGATATTGAATTTGGGTTTAGGGTTTTAGGTTTTGTTAGGGTTTGGAGATTTTTTACGGATTTGGGTTTGGGGTTGTTTAGTGTTTAGGGGTACAGAATTAGCTAGCTAGCATTTGAGCTTTAGGGTAACGCTTAATAACCTTAATCATAACATGATCCCTTAAGCTTATAACCTTAATACTCCAGTCCCTAACTATCATGAACCTAACTTGCATAGGTTTATGATTGGAAGAGAAGGTGAGAAAGTAACTTACAATGCAACAAACATGGAGGCTAAAACAACAAAAGTGAGATTGAAAGGATTGGAAGGCAAATAAAAAGGTTATATGTTAACCGGATCTAAGAAAATGACACGGCCCCTTGTGGGCTTACCTATGAGAATGTGGATACTTATCACACACTAGTCACAGTTGGCTAATTAATTATCTACATACTAGTTAAAACCTTTATGCTTCTACTTAATTAATCGTACAGTGCAATAATATATGAGTATGTGTTTTGACTTGATCAACAAAATAAAGAAATGATACTTAAAACATTGCCATGGCATTTCAATAAACTCCAAGTTTTAAAGAAATCAAAGTATACAAAAATAGTTGTCGAATTAACTACACATAATCAATTGTGTGCAAGCATCCAAACAACAGTAGACTATGCTCGCACCCAAGAGAGACTCTAGAGTAGACTACTCATATATGAACATTGTAGCCAAACCTAGAATATGAAAGATGCATCCTCTTTATTCTTTGACTAGATTAAATGGAAACCATAAAAACATTCACCTGGCTAAGGTACTTTTACAGAAAAAAAGTTCAAATAGCCAAAGCATAAAAAATCAACATTTGTATGGTTAATACTAAACCTAACAATTGTGTGAAGGAATTCAACATGAAGTAGACTAATGCCCACACCCAAAAGCAACCTTAGAGTCTAAGACTCAAAAGCATAGACAAGGTAGGCAACTAGGTGTACAACACATATACAAGCCTTGACTAAGATCTCATCCACTAACGCCCACCATTGAAATGAATCCTTATGGTGAGTCACAAAAGGCTGTCCACGTGCTGCTAGGCTCTGTGGCCAAGAAAAACACTATAGTTAGTACTGTTACTTAAGTAACCATTAATGTAACTAGACTAGAATCATAAGGATTCTCAAAGCAAAGTACCTGCAACACAACTACTGCGACAACCTTCAATGGTTATTAGGCCCAACAACATCAAAATTTGCACAACATAACTAGGGAGTGAGAATTTAGAATTCTTAGTAAGGGTCTTCACTTCACCTGCAAGAAAATTTACTAAGGACAACACATACATGAACATATGTAATCTAGTACTAGCTCATACAGCTTGAGGCTAGACTTATGAACATATGCCTCAGTCCCTTGGGACTTTTCCTCAACCTAGTCCTTGCACTACAAGGTAGAGCCTTGCCTTATAGTAAGGATAGCTTACTAACCTAACTAGTGATGACTCACTAGTTAAAACTCCCATGGATTGTACAAGCGCACTATGGTAGGACTACTGTCGACTATGCCATAAAGAACCATTAGGTGCACTATGGTTTCACATCTCAATCTCATGCCCAACGTGATGGCTAAGTCACTGACGGTACAAAACCTTTGATCTAAGCTAGAGATACCTAGTTGTGCTCCTTTGTTAAGTGGTTTTCTTGCTTATGGTGAAAGTAACCTGGAAAAACCAAGAAAACTTCCAGGTCTAGGAGGAGTTTTGGAAGCCTCGGAGTATCCTTGGAATACTTAGACCCCTAGGAACCCTAATCACCCCCTCAGGCATCACCTCGTACCTCTAAGAAAAATTTGGAAAATTTAAGCCAACATAACTATGGCGATGTGTTGCCACTGGCTGGCGACGTATTGTCACAGTATATAACCCTATAACTTTTTTGTAGTGCAGGTGACGTGTCCCCAGTATTAAGGATGTGTTGCTAATACCTGTGATACCTAGAATTTTCTAGTTTTACTTTTGTATCCTTTGAAGACTTACCATGTTATCCACTTTGGGGTAGTCCAATTATGGTGCCAAAATTGTGCATTTAGACTCCCAGGATTAGTAATGTTCTGTAGGACATCAGAACACTACCCTTAGTGTGCATGCCCAAGTGGCCCTCTTCGGCACTATGTAAATGTTGGGTTTCGGGAGCCAAACAGCGCAGCGGAATTTAACCGAAACCCTCTAGGATCCAAGTGAAACGGGGTAAACTGGGTGTTCAAAAATTTTCATACCTAATTTTCGGTTGAGATCTCTCACTCAACTGTAGAGTCAAATCACAAAACCTGAACAGTTGACGTGTTCAAGCTCTCTGTGGTATCCACACGAGCCTCTCGGGATCACCACGCTTCCACCACGTCCCGGCAGATGCGTTTTTCTTGCACTCGTAGTGCTAGCTTGCGTCCTTCAAGGAATTGCAAGAGAAGAGTGTGGCTGTCCTTTTTGGAGGCTAGGGCAAGGAGACCTGTGAATTTCTCACTTGGAAGTTGTTTTTGTAGTGAAACTCAACTTCCAGGCCTAATGGGTTTCAAAACCCTAATCCAATTAGGATTTAATTTCGGGGTTAATAATGGCTCAACTCTTGGGCCCATTATTAATACGAAATTAAAGTGAAACCATAACCCAAATAATTAGCCCATGCACTCTAATGATCCAAATAGCTCTATGTGTGCGACTCAATAGGCTCTTATCACGTTGGCAATGATCATAAATCACATTTATGATCATAAGCAATGAGCGGTGTCTAGCAACACATCATTGCTACCCAAGTGACAAGATTGTCGATGATTCGAGTATACCTTTATGATCATAACCGATATATGCCATTGTCCCTTTGTCCAAGATATCAAGACTAAGCACGAGACATGGAATGTGTCACTCTCGTATAGCCCAATCTTTGGTTTCTTGATTACCGAGTAGACTAACTTAAACTGATGACATTGATATCGCATATCAACTCATCCAAGCACGGCCATGCATTTTCTAAGTCTCACTCTATCAAGGGGCCCGAAGATATCACTCCCGTTACATAGGAGGGACAAATCCCATCTTGATCATACAAATCCCTCCGCATGATATGTAACATACCCAATGACCTTCTTCAAGTTCACTCAGTTACGAGCAACAAAGGAAAGTATCAAAGTATGTGACTCACATGTAGGGAACCTTGATGATCTTAGGTCGAATGACTACATATACCCTGATCATTATGAGAATTACTTATGACACTCATATAACGATCCATGTAGTGTTCTCATGGTGGGTCGGTCCAGTACATAAGTTCTCCAACTTGTACCCATATGTAGACTACATATCTCATATTAGTTTCCACATATGCTAGTCGTTATGTATTATTGCAACCCGCTCCACAATAATACTAGACCAGGGGCTTTTAAGAATATCATTATTCTAGGGTTACAATTATGTTTCTTAAGTTACGCAGGAACAAAACAACAAACATAATTGCTGGATTAATGCCTTAATAAAATTGCATGACTCAATGTGCAAAAATACAATCATCTCATGATTGGCTTTTGGGCACAACACTAACAGTAAACACATGCATATTGGTCCAACCATCACACACATATTAACATTCCATACACACCATGGCAGAAAAGAAGGAAAACACTAACACAGGTTTTAATCTTGGCTACCACACATTAGGCAATCTTGTTAAGTTTTAGTGACCAGCCACTGCACCTGTAACATCCACTAATAAACTGTATCATTCTAGCCATGTACCCCCTATTTTATTTACTCCATTATCAAGTAGAGACTTATATCAAACCAAGGAATTTTAGTTTACATCAATAGCCCATCTATGGACCAAGTTATGAATTTTTGAAGTTGGTTACAAAATTCTATCCAAATAAACAGTAACTTAGACAAATTTGCAACTTCATATCTTTAGGTACAAGGCTCCAAATTCAGAAATTCAAAATTCCAGTTCAAAATATAGATGTTATCTATATGTGCTCAAAATTTCATACAAATATTCCTTCGACACAAGGAGATATAGAACTTTAAGTGTAGAGTCAAAATTCTGGTCACGTTATGACAATTTTGCCCACACAAAATTTCTTAAAATTCATTCACTTCATTTCCAGGTCCAAAACCAACATAGGCAGTTCCATACATGTATTAAACACATGTATTCACTTCAAACTTTATTCATAAAAATTCCATCAAAACAGCCATCAAACACCATATGGACAGCATTGTGCATACACTTCAAACTACACTCCAATGATTCATATATCCTTCTCACACCACACATACACCATACCTAGTTCATTTACATGCATTCATGCACTACATACATGCCAACAACTTAGTTAATATGTACATTAAGCTTATTGGAGAGCTCCATAAAGCACTAAGCACTCCAGAGACTTGAAGGGACCAGCTGCTGTGTAAGGCAAAAAGTACCATTACTAAAAATAGCTATTGTCCTCCAAAAATCATGAAAATTTCTAGTTTACCACTACACATAATTAATATACCTGAAATTCCACAGAGAAATTCAAGCAAAAACTATTAATCTTAATGTCCTCTTTCAGGTGCTCCTGAAATGGACAGAAAAGGGGTAAGTTTCTTGAATGAAACTTAGTAAGGGCTTATCAATCTTAGGAGTCTTTTAGGTCTTAGTTAGTACTAACTTGGCCTCTACAAACCCTTGATTTAACTGCCATAATAGAGCACTAAATCTGTAGGGCCGAAACCCTTGGTGCGATTACCCCCTTAACCTAAACTTGGTTCATCAAGCTCTTGGCTCTCTTCCAAGCTTAGGGTCTTAGCTTCATGGATGTTTGGGCATTAATATTGAACAATAAACAGCCATGAAATCCAGATAAAACACTTACCTTTTTTCTGGAAATCCAATAAACCTTTTGTAACACTAGGGGTTTTTCTTGTTCTTGGTGCATCCGGTTGCTTTCCTTCGTGATTTCTTGAGAGCTTGAGCTATGGTGGCTATGGAAGCTTATGGAGGAGATAAGGAACAGGTTATGCCTGGTGGGGGACGAAAATGGACAAGAAATGGCAAGAAATCAAGATATTTTACTTGACTTGATTAGTTTAACCTTAATCCTTACTTAGGTCACTATAAGTACATCTTAAGCAAAGAATTTTTGGTTAATCTTTAGCCCACCTTTTTGACCTTAGAACCTGGAAATAAAAGGCTTGGATAATGGTAGAAATGGCCACCTTTGACTCTTGTGAAAAATCATCCCATCGTTAAGTTATTTTTTGGAACAATTGTACACTTAGTTGTCCTAAGTTCTTGAATAATATCTTTTATTTCCTTTATGCAATTCAGCCTCCAAAATTTGTTTCCATACCATTCATATCCTTCGCATAACTCTTCAAAGCTCTTTTGTGAAAGTTTTGCAATTGAATACCCAAATTTCTAAAGTCTTACAACAAAGTCCATAGGTTGCTTGAAAAACAAGCGATCCTTAAGGCTTTTCTTGGGGGTCAAGTTACAAACTTGGAACACTTTTAAGGAGGTATTGATCATGTCTTTTGCCCCCCACACCTCAATCACTATGGTGATAATTACACAATATAATGGTTTTTAGCCATTATGACACTCGTAATGTTGGGTTTCGGGAGCCAAACAGCGCAGCTGAATTTAACCGAAACCCTCCAGGATCCAAGTGAAACAGGGTAAACCGGGTGTTCAAAAATTTTCATACCTAATTTTCGGTTGAGATCTCTCACTCAACTGTAGAGTCGAATCACAAACTTGAACAGTTGACGTGTTCAAGCTCTCTATGGTATCCACACGAGCCTCTCGGGATCACCACGCTTCCACTGCGTCTCGGCAGATGCGTTTCTCTTGCGCTCGCAGTGCTAGCAGCGTCCTCCAAGGAATTGCAAGAGAAGAGTGCAGCTATCCTTTTTGGAAGGCTAGGGCAAGGAGACCTGCGAATTTCTCATTAGAAGTTGTACTTATAGTAAAACTCAACTTCCAGGCCTAATGCGTTTCAAAGCCCTAATCCAATTAGGCTTTAATTTCGGGCTTAATAATGGCTCAACTATTGGGCCCATTATTAATACGAAATTATTGTGAACCGAAAACCCAAATTATTAGCCCATGCACTCTAATGATCCAAATAGCTCTATGTGTGTGACCCAATAGGCTCTTACCACGTTGGCAATGATCATAAATCACATTTATGATCATAAGCAATGAGCGGTATCTAGCAACACGTCATTGCTACCCAAGTGACAAGATTGTCGATGATTCGACTAAACCTTTATGATCATCCCCGATATATGCCATTGTCCCTTTGTCCAAGATATCAAGACTAAGCACGAGACATGGAATGTTTCACTCTCGTATAGCCCAATCTTTGGTTTCTTGATTACCGAGTAGACCAACTTAAACTGATGACATTGATATCGTATATCAACTTATCCGAGCATGGCCATGCATTTTTCTAACCCTTACTTTATCAAGGGGCCCGAAGATATCACTCCCGTTACATAGGAGGGACAAATCCCATCTTGATCATACAAATCCCTTCGCATGATATGTGGCATACCCAATGACCTCCTTCAAGTTCACTCAGTTACGAGCAACAAAGAAAAATATCAAAGTATGTGACTCACATGTAGGGAACCTTGATGATCTTAGGTCGAAGGACTACATATACCATGATCACTATGAGAATCACTTATGACACTCATATAACGATCCATGTAGTGTTCTCATGGTGGGTCGGTCCAGTACACAAGTTCTCCAACTTGTACCCATATGTAGACTACATATCTCATATTAGTCTCCACATATGCTAGTTGTTATGTATTTTTGCAACCCGCTCCACAATAATACTAGACTAGGGCCGTTTAAGAATATCATTGTTCTAGGGTTACAATTATGTTTATTATGTTACGCAGAAACAAAAACAATGAACATAATTGCTGGGTTAATGCCTTAATAAAATATCATGACTCAATGTGCAAAAAATACAATCATCTCATGATTGGCTTTTTGGGCACAACACTAACATGTAATTCTCCCATTTTTGTGAAGTGGTAACATACCAAACATGTTAAACATTCTTGGATGGCCTTCCAACTTAACATACCTATAAAACATGTTACAAAGACCACAACAAACTATCACAAGCACTCCTACGATAAATTGTAACATCATTCCAAGCTCCACAAAACTAATCAAGCTTGAAAACATAACTCCCTTACCTTAAGTTCAACTCACAAGCAAGAACCAAGCAATTATTCCAAAAAAATCAAGTTCCATAAAGTTACGCATAAGTTCCAAGCAACCAAAGGCACAAAACACTAGATTACTAACTTCTAACTAAATCCCAAGCTTCCAATCATCAAATTTACAAGAATTCACAATTGAATCACAAGTTACCTTGCATGAAAAATAGGGGATGGAAGGAAACATGGTTCCAAGCTCCAAAAACTTGAAATCCCACTTGGAACAAGCTTTCTAATGCATATACACCCTTGGTAGCATCAAATTTCACCAAAAACTCTTGGTTTTGAGCTATAATTCCTGATGAAATGGTAGAGAAAAGGTTGAGCTTGGGTTTAGAGTCAAAATGGAAACCATCCTTGCCTTTACCAACATTTATACATCTTTTTAAAATGAAGGCACCAAAGTTTATGCATAGTTACAAACAAGTCCCCTTCGTTCATTAGTAACTAGTTAGTCTTGGTCAAATCTTGGTTATTTAAGTTAAACTTGGGTTAAAAGTAAAAGTTAAGTTTCTAAAAACCCATTTTTGACACTTGGGGTACTTGCCCTAACTCTTTGGGATGCAAAATTACCATTTTATCCCCATACTCTATTTGGTGCCTTAACCTTTTCAGAACTTAGTAAACTTTGCTAAACTTACCTATTCTTGCTATGTGAACTTGAAATAAGGTTTCAAACTAGATTTCAAACACTTTACCTTCCTCAAATGAGTCTCTAGCTAGGAAAGTCATAACATTGCCACCTCATTCTAGAGTTTCGTCCCCAAAATTCTACTGCAAATGAAGAAAAAGACTGGGATACCTTTTCAACATATCTTGATCTATCTCACATGTAGCTTCCTTCTCACTATGGTTTAACTAGAGGATCTTAACCAATGTAATCCACAGAGTCCAGAGTTTCTTAACTTGCCTATCAAGTATCTAAATAGGTGTCTCTTCATAAATCAAGTCTTCCTGGATAGGAATTACTGAAGAGTTGACTACTTGTCCCGGATTCACTGTGCATTTCATAAGAAGGCTAACATGAAACTCTTTATGCACTTGGGATAAGTTAGGTAGTAATCATAACTGATATAGAACTTTCCCTATTTTTTCCACAATTTCATAGGGTCTGATGTACCTAGGGGCTAACATACCCTTCTGCCTAAACCGGGTAACTACTTTCGTGAGAGAAACTTTGAGAAGTACTTTGTCCCCTACTTCAAAACTTAGTTCCCATCTTGTTAGATTCACATACTCAATCTATCAATCATTGCCTGCTCTCATCCATTTTTGGATCAATTTGATCTTAGCTTTGGTGTCTGCTATGATCTCAGGACCGAAAACTATCTTACCTGAAAAGCCTGCCCAACAATAGGGTGTCATGCATCACCTACCATACCAAGCCTTGTATGGTGCCATACCTATAATAGTTTGGTGACTGTTATTATAATCGAACTTGATGAGTGATAAATGTTGATCCTAGTCTTCGAAAATAAAATGTGCACATGTGAAACATATCCTCTAAAGTCCAAATTACCTTCTTAGACTATCCATCAGTCTATGCATGGAAGGCTGTACTGAGACTAACCTTACTCCCTAACATTTCCTGGAAAGCATTCCAAAACCAAGATACAAACCAAGGATCTACATTAGATATAATCAGATCTGGTATGCCACGTAACCTTACAATCTCTAGAACATTCAATTGAGCCAAAATCAACAAAGTATAAGTGGCCTTTATGGGTATGAAGTGCACCAATTTAGTTATCCAATCAACCACTACCCATACAGCATCATGCTAAGTCCAGGTGTTCGGTAACCCTGCTAGGAAATCTATGGTAATAGACCCCCACTTCCTTTCTAGAATAGGTAAACTTTGAAGTGTCCTAATAGATTTTTTATGTTCAACTTTAACCATTTGGCAAGTCAAACACTTTGCCACATGTCTTGCTACATCTGCTACTACCTTCACAAAATGGGAAAATTACAACATAAGGACCTAAAATTGTATGCTTTAATTTTCACCATAGTGTATGAATTGTGAAGTGTAAAGTATTCAATATATACTCCCATAAGTGGCACAAGCAATGATAATTTGGTCCTTAAGAAAGCATTGGCATATTGCCCAATTTTCAAGTAACTTGTGGACTAAATTGTAAGGTTAAAAAAAGTTGGGTACTCAATTCCACAAATTTCCAACTACCGCTATGGAATTATGAAGGAAGGACATGGATGGAATTAAGGATATTGTTAGGGACCAAAGTGCTCAAGGAGGCAAAGGTAGTCATTTAATGCTTAAGGACACTTAAGGGCTTAAGTGTCCCAAACATTTCTAAAGGTGAAAATGATCCTTGAACAAGGTTAAAATAGGTCAAAAATTGTCATTTTCCCATCCCAAATGGATAGAAAAAATGTTGTCCAAGTGTGGCGTCCTGAAGTGTGTAAAATTTGCAAACATGCCAACACTAAGACCAAGAAAGAAATAAAGCTAGAAAAATATCATTTTCACCCCATTTTCTTCCAAAAATTTGACCCCCATCTGCTGGGGTTCTTCCTTGTACTCCTCGACATTCCTTTATAGCCACCTTACTGCAAACAATCAAGAGAAGGCAAGAGATGACAACCAAAGAATCAAGGAAGACCATGAACCCTAGTTTTTGGGTTTATCCAAGGGTTATTGGATTTCCAGCAAAAGCCAAGGAGTTCTCTTGCTCTCATGGGATGTTTACTATATATCCAAGCATCCAAAAACTAGGTATAAGCTTGGAAGAGAGCCATGAGCTTGATGAACCAAGCTTAGTGAAGGGAGTGCACTTAGTGAAGGTTTTGTTACCTAGTGTGAAGTACACAGTGATGGCAGTGAATTTAAGGGTTTGTAGAGCCCAAAGTTAGTACTAACTAGTGCTAAAACTCTCCTAAGGCCAAGCTCATGCTTGAAGAAGGCTTCCATGGTGATCTACTTATGTTTATTACATGTTTTATGGACTAACCAATGAATGTTGTTGCTGTCACATACATGTGTTTGTTGTTTGTGTTTGATTGCTGCATTTGGATGCTATATATTGGATGTTTGCATTGTGTTTTCTTGTGTTTTAGTGTCTTTGGATGTAGGTGATTGCTAAAGGTTACATTACCTTAGTGTTAAAGTGTTCTCCTTACTAAGTTTCTCCATGAAACTTACTTCCCCTCTAATCTGCCCATTTCAGGTCCAGCAGAAAGATCACATTCAAAATGATGATTTTTGTTTGAGTTTTGAACTAATATTTTAGCTACATGAACTCACATTTGTCTAGTTATGATCTAGAAAGTGTGGTGATTTTAGGAGCACATTTGATATTTTTAGTGATGGTGCTTATTGTGCTACACAGCAGCTGTCCAGCATCTTGTCTTGTAGTGCATTGTGTCTCAAGCATCTCCTGTGACTTGGGTGCATGTCTTTCGCTGAGTTAAGGCCATGATGCAGTGAATGGATGCATGTGCATGTAAGGAATGTGAATTTGGAACAATTATGTGAACATTTGAGAGGATTTTTTTTCTATGTATGTGAAGGTGGTGCACAAGCTGTGTAAATGTGAATGCTGGGCTGCTTGTTTGTAAAATCTATTTTTGCTGCATAAAGTTGCTATATGCAGGAGTGTGTAATTCTTATGTGAATTGGACATGTATAGGATAGCCTTGGAGGGATTACCCCTTGAGAATGAAGTGTTTGCACACTTATGAAATTTGTATGGACATAATAGTCATAAAGTGGACAAAATTTTGACCATGCACTCAAAGTGCTCTATCTAGCTGTGTAGAGTGAATCTTGGCATGCAAGTTTGATCACACCTAGAATACATCTAGAGGTTTTATGAGAATTTGAAATTATTGCATTTGGAGCACTGTATCCAAAGTTATGATGTTACAAATTTTGTTAATTTACTGTTCATTTGGTCAAAATTTTGTAACCAATTTCAAAAATCCATTACTTGGTCCATAGGTGGGCTATTGATGTAAAACAAAATTCATTGGTTTGGCCTGAGTTTCTACTTGATAATGGAGCAAATAAAATAAGGGTGTACATGGCTAGATTGATATAGTTTTTAAGAGAAGTTCGGGGGCAGTTGCTGGAAACATGAACTTAACAAGATTGCCTAATGTATGGTAGCCATGATTAAGACTTGTGCTAGTGTTTTTCTTGCTTTCTGCCATGATGTGCATAAAATTTGAATGTGTGTAATGGTTGGACCAATATGCATGTATTCACTTAGTGCCCAAGCCACGTTGGTATGCACATTAAGGGTATTGTTTTGATGGCCTACTGGACATACCAAACCTAGGATTTTAAATGCACAATTTTGGCTCCATAACTGGACTACCCCAGAGTGGGTAATAGTTGTTGGTATCAGAGCATGGTTTGTACATGTACATAGCATATAGTTGCATCATACATGCTAGCTACATACATGAACTCAGTTTGGTCAGTTGCTAATGTCAAGTACCATTAAAATACCTATGATCTTTGTATGTGCTCTATGATGAACCATGAACATAGAAAGTAAATATGGTTTCCACAAGGAGAGTGGAACCACCTCGAAGGCCTCCTACTTAACATAGGCAACAAAGAAATGGACAGGAAGAAAAGAATTAAGGCCAATAGGGGCACCAAAACCTTTAAGTGCCACAAATTTGGTTGAAGCTTCTGAGGAACTTAGCTCTAATTAATGAAAACTTAGTAAGGCTGATACAAGCACAACCACAAAGAGAACTAATTCAAAATGTGCAGCAACAAGCAGAATAGGAGACCAAAAACACATCTGAATCTATTCCTTCTGGAAGATCAAAAGATACAAATAATGAAACTGTTGAGGTGGAAGATGAGGATAGAAGAAATCTAAGAGGAAGAAAAGTGAGATCTGAGGTTGGTCAGGTGTCCAGGGTTTATCCTTCAGTCTATGACCATTCGTCAACTAGGAATGAGATTGAGAAAGGCCATGAGAGAAGAGCCAGGAGAAGGCATAGAGATCATGGAGAGCATTATCATGCTAAAGGTTCTTACAAATGTAGGAGACAGAGAGCAAAAGATCTAGAAGGCCTAAATGAGGTTAGACTGTTGGACAAGTTCCAAGGGCTAAGACCTCTACAATTTGATGGAAGAGCAGGACTAGAAAGGGAGTGTTCCAAATGGAAAGACCAGAGTCACCATAGTAGGGATGAGCACTAAGAGGTAACATTTACTTAAATGATGTGCTCGTTAGTGTTCTATTTGATACTGGTGCATCTATGTCCATAGTGGCTAATAAATCTATTCATGCCATGAAGTTGCCCATTGAAATCATGCCTAGGATATCCTTAGTAAAATAGCAGGTAGTCGATGTGTTTTCACTAATGATCTAGCTAAGGATTTTGAGCTAGTAGTAGGAAAGACTAAGGTTATGACTAATCTCCTAGTGTTGGATATTCCTAAGTATGATATAGTACTGGGTATGAATTGGCTTGCTATGCATAACATAACAATTGATTTTGCTAAGATGAAAATCATATTCCCTGATGGTGAAGTGCATGCATTAGTGAATTCTAAGGAATTAGTGTGTGAAATGCATGGCATGGAACTAAATGTATTTGATGCGAACCCGTATGGTGTAAAGACCAGGAAACGCGCCACAAGATGTGATTCAAGCTCCACAAGACATCAAAAAGACTAGGTTTCAAACCCCCAACCCTAATGAACCTGTGATTAGAAATGAGAAGTATAGAACTCTAAGAACACAAGCACACTTGTGCACCAAGGTAGTCCACAAAGAACTAAAGAGAAAACCTCTCCAAAGAGCAATATTATTTTGGCATAAATCTGTGTGTTTACATCCAGAATATGTACCTTTATATAGGCCTAAACTAGGGTAAAAACATAGGCAAAATTCGAAGCCCAAGTCACCTAGGAAACATAGTTACAAAGGACTCAAGAAAACCTAGTCAAACTAGGACTCCTAAACCTTTCTAACCTTGTTTAGTGTATGCAGCGTATGCCACTTGTCCTAAGTGACCTGAATTAATTCCATAGCCTAAATAACATCCTAAATAATGTATCTAAACAATAATTAAATGAAAATAAAATGAAAATACAAGATTAAACCATAAAACCCCCAAATAGCCTTCTCGGGTGCATTTTTGGGCACTTTAGGGCTCTCACTTGTATCTTTTGCTCCAAGATTGAATATTTTAGTTCCAAAGGCATGAATCTTCCTATTAGATGTTGGAAATAGGTCTTGAAAAGTTAGATCTCAAAAATCCAGCTTGTAGCACAAAATGCAACAAGAACACTTAAGGGGGCTCAAATGGTGCACTTTGAGTGGTGTCCTTGGTGTCCTTGCTTTGTGACTTGTGTAAGCACAATAGAACTAAGTACCAAGCATGTCCATCATCTCCATATGATGTATTGAGAGTTCTAGCAGCTCCTTGTGAAGTTCCATGTCCATTCTCCATGAAGAAGCTTGAAACAAAGGCTTGTAGTGCACTTGAGAGCTCCTTAGCTTTCTTCCTTGTCATTGGTCCACTAGAAACCTTCAATGGGTGCTTGCCTTCCTTGATCATATAAGTATTAAATGAAATACCTATGATTTCTGTGTTAGTGTTGTGCTCAAAAGCCAATCATGAGATGACTATATTTTTGCACATTGAGTCATGATATTTTATTAAGGCATTAATCCAACAATTATGTTTGTTGTTTTGTTTCTGTGTAACTTAACAAACATAATCGTAACCCTAGAATAATGATATTCTTAAATGTCCCTGGTCTAGTATTATTGTGGAGCGGGTTGCAATAATACATAACGACTAGCATATGTGGAGACTAATATGAGATATGTAGTCTACATATGGGTACAAGTTGGAGAACTTGTGTACTGGACCGACCCACCATGAGAACACTACATGGATCGTTATATGAGTGTCATAAGTGATTCTCATAGTGACCATGGTATATGTAGTCCTTTGACCTAAGATCATCAAGGTTCCCTACATGTGAGTCACATACTTTGATACTTTCCTTTGTTGCTCGTAACTGAGTGAACTTGAAGGAGGTCATTGGGTATGTCACATATCATGTGGAGGGATTTGTATGATCAAGATGGGATTTGTCCCTCCTATGTAACGGGAGTGATATCTTCGGGCCCCTTTATAGAGTGAGACTTAGAAAATGCATGGCCATGCTCGGGTGAGTTGATATATGAGATCAATGTCATCAGTTTAAGTTGGTCTACTCGGTAATCAAGAAACCAAAGATTGGGCTATATGAGAGTGACACATTCCATGTCTCATGCTTACTCTAGATATCTTGGGCAAAGGGACAATGACATATATCAATGATGATCATAAAGGTTTAGTCGAATCATTGACAATCTTGTCACTTGAGTGGCAATGATGTGTTGCTAGACACCGCTCATTGCTTATGATCATAAATGTGATTTATGATCATTGCCAACGTGGCAAGAGCCTATTGGGTCGAACACATAGAGCTATTTGGATCATTAGAGTGCATGGACGGTTATGGTTTCACTTTAATTTCGTATTAATAATGGGCCCAAGAGTTGAGCCATTATTAAGCCCGAAATTAAATCCTAATTGGATTAGGGCTTTGAAACCCATTAGGCCTAGAAGTTGAGTCTCACTATAAATACAAATTTTAAGTGAGAAATTCGTAGGTCTCCTTGCCCTAGCCTCCAAAAAGGACAGCCGCACTCTTCTCTTGTAATTGCTTGGAGGACGTAAGCTAGTACTGCGAGCGCAAGAGAAACGTATCTGCCGGGACGTGGTGGAAGCGTGGTGATCCCGAGAGGCTTGTGTGGATACCATAGAGAGCTTGAACACGTCAACTGTTCAAGTTTTGTGATTCGACTCTACAGTTGAGTGAGAGATCTCAACCAAAAATTAGGTATGAAAATTATCGAACACCCGATTTACCTGGATCCTGGAGGGTTTCGATTAAATTCCGCTGCGCTGTTTGGCTCCTGAAACCCATCATTCTGAGCATGATTACTATTATGAATTTAATGGCTTGGATTATGATGAAGAAGTGGATAGAATATCTGTAGTGAGAGACTTTCGACAAGTCTTTCCTAAAGACTGGCCAAGTATTCCTCTACCATGGGAAATTGAGTTTGAAATCAAGCTGCAACCAGGAGCTAGTCCAATATCCATTCCTCCTTATAGAATGCCTATCATATAGATGAATGAGCTCAAGAAACAACTTCATGAACTTCTTGAAAAATAGTTCATAAGGCCAAGTGTTTCACCGTAAGGAGCTCCAGTGCTTTTTCTAAAGAAGAAGGATGGATCATTGAGACCATGCATTGACTAACTGAAGCTTAATGCAGTGACTATAAAGAACAAGTATCCACTCCCTAGGATTAAGGATCTATTTAATCAACTCAAGGGAGCTAAGACGTTCTCCAAGATAGATTTAAGATCTAGATACTTTCAGTTGAGTGTAAAGGAAGAGGATATTCCTAAGACTACATTCAACACCAGATATAGGTATTATGAGTACACAGTGATGCCATTTGGTTTGACAAATATCCCTGCTGCTTTCATGGACCTGATGAATAGGGTGTTCAGACCACTTCTAGATAAATTTATGGTTGTGTTCATTGATGACATCCTAATGTATTCCAATGATGAAAATGAACATGAACATCATTTGAAGATTGTCTTAAAGACTTTGTTGGAACATGCAAGTGTCAATTTTGGATAAAGGAGATGTCTTTCCTAGGACATATTAAAGATGCACAAGTCATTAAGGCAGACCCTGGAAAGGCCAAGGCAATGCAAGAACTGGAA
Organism: Aquilaria sinensis; assembly: GCA_005392925.1. NCBI lineage: Eukaryota > Viridiplantae > Streptophyta > Magnoliopsida > Malvales > Thymelaeaceae > Aquilaria > Aquilaria sinensis. The sequence continues at coordinate 52,129 of SMDT01000850.1, read as the reverse complement.
AAACTAAAGACTATAAAGAAAAATAGAAGTTTCCTAGGATTAGCTAGATACTACAGAAGATTTACATAAGGATTCCCCTTGATTGCCTTCGCTCTTACCCATTTGACCAAGAAAGGTCAAAGGTTTGTGATAACCAAAGTGCTATCATCCTTTAAACCCATAAGCTTGGGCAGAGCACAACACTCGGAAAGTCGAGCGTTGCCCACAAGGAATACGAGCACCAACCTCGGAAAAAGGGGTCTGACACACCCCTGGAAATGACAGTATCGACCTCGGGAATACGGTGCATCGCCATCCTCGGTAAGGTGATCGAACCGGCTTCAGAAGAGGAAGACTCACCACTTTGGCAGGGAGAACGTCCCTAAAGGGACCACCCTTGGCGAGAGGATTCCCAGATTACTGAAACAATCTCGGAAGAAGCCCTCCTGTTCCAAAGAGCTCTCTTCTACCGAAGGGATCTCAGGAGTACGGCAGAAACAATTAAGGAGCCTTTGACATGCCGCCCTCGTACACAACACGCCACCCTCATACACGCTCTGACATGCCGTCGCCGCACACGTCCTGTCATGCAAACCTACCCTGGCCTTGACCTTTGGCCAAAATGACCTACAGCCGGCTAGAGGCCCCCACGCCTGAAGGTACGGGTTACATCCGACCGAACACGTGTTGCAATCTGAGCGGGTTACGTCAGGCAGATTTATCCATTCACACCCTCCTATATATATATAGGAAAAGGCCTCAGTAAGGGACGGGCTCTGGGAATAAAAGATACATCTTTCATATTCTTACTACTACCTCCAGTCTCTAAAAATATTGACTTAGGCTTCGAAGAATCCTCCCTAGAAAGATACTCCGGGGACCTCCTAACCTTCATTCTTTGAGTGTTTCAGGTCATCTCTCCTCGGAAGTATCTTGTTCAGGCATTTCTCCCTCACCGGAAGTCCCTCCTAGTCTCATTATGTCATACAGTGAAGATGCCGATTGGCATCATTTGGCACCGTCTGTGGGAAACCACTCCCAGGTCACCGTCGTTGAGACTCGGCGTTCTAAGGACAAGGGGCTTCTGAAGTCCCCTTCTGCGCTAGAGGTTCAATTGGCAACCGAGCAACCTGCCCCAGGGACTTCCTTGCTGGAGGATGAGCGTCCTCTAACCGTTACCATGAGCTTCCTGCGTGATTTTCAATGCTCCGTTATAGCTAAAATGACGCAGCAACTGGACCGAAGGTGGCCACAGACGCCTACGGACCGAAGGCACCCCTCACCAGCACCTCATCGGGAAAGAAGCCTGAAGTCAACTCACCAGAGTTCGGGAACCGGGGACCAATGTGACGAGTCCTCGATGGAAAACGTGCCCCCCGGGGTTCGACCTACGGGAGAAACGGGGTCCAAATGGCCCAGGACTCCCTGCCAAAGGAGTTCTTCACCAAAAGAGAAATTGTAATCCCCTCAGCGCCGAAGTTACTCTCCAAAAAGGAGGCATCGCTCTCCACTACTGGAGGCCGCCAGGCAACAAGAAGAAGAGCCCAGCACCACACTCCTTATGGAAAAAGTCCTAAAGAGGTTAGAGAGGGTGGAAAGACAGGTAGCTTGGAAACCCGTCTGGTCTAGGTTGTCAGAAACCTTCAATGGAGACGAATCGCCGTTTACCCGAACAGTAGTTGAAGCACCTATGCTGAGTGACTTTCGAGTACCTCGTTTGGAAACCTACGATGGCTGAAGTGACCCCCAGGCTCACTTAACCAAATACAGGCGCAGTATGGTGTTGCACGGTGCCGATGACGCCACCTTGTGGAAATGCTTCGAAGTCACCCTCTCGGGACCGACAATAGCATGGTACAACTCGTTAGCCCCCGGAACCATTCTGGGATTCCAAGAGTTGTCTACTGCTTTCACGCAGCAATTCATTGGGAGCAAACCGATGGCGAAGATGCCAGTTCAAATGTTTGACATAGCGTAGAAGAATGGAGAAACTATTCACGACTATGTCGAAAGGTTCAATCAAGAAGCCCTAAGCATGCTAGACTTCAGGCTGGAGATACGTATCCTCGCCATGATACGGGGACTTCGGAGAGACTCACAGTTGTTCTATGAATTCTCGAAGGACCCCCTGGACACCCTCGGCGAATTTTACCGAAGGGCGGAGCAGCATATGACTGCTGAAGAGCTGAGGATGGGAGGCCCAAAGCTCGACCACGTCCGTACCGAGGGGTCAAGCCAACAAACTCGCTACCCAAACGAATCAGGGGGTCGACCTCGAAAGCTGAGAGGGAAGAAGCCGTTGACTTTTACTCCCTTAAACACCACAAGGACGAACATTCTCATGGCCATGGAAAGGCAGGGAACTCAAATTCAACGACCGAAGGCCATGACCTCGGACAACAAAAGGAACATGAAAAAGTTTTGCCAGTTCCATCGGGATCATGGGCATGATACCGAGGATTGCTTCCAGCTGAGGAAGTACATAGAGTCCCTGATAAAGCAGGGCCAACTTCGACGTTACCTGCGGATGCCCTCCCCAAAGGGGAGGAGGGAAGAGGAAAGGAAAGGAGATGACGAGGAATATGACTCCGACAGACGCCGGAACCGAAGTCCCAGAAGACATCCACCACCTCCGGCAGGAATAATACAGACAATCACCACAGGACTACCCTCGGCAGAAAGGAAAAGAAAAGCCAGGGAGATCTCGGTAATGGAATACGGTAACCCATCAAAAAAGCTTATTCGGAAAGATGGGTCTACCATAATATTCCCTCATGACGACCCCCTTCTGGTCATAGCAAGGATAGGGAGTTGGGACGTCAAGAGAGTACTCCTTGACGATGGTTCTAATGCTGACGTCTTGTTCTCCCATCTGCTGCCGAGTTTGGGTATCCCAAGGGGCGATCTCAAGCCCGTCACCTCTCCTACTTTCGGAGTAGGTCCGTCCGAACTCCCTGTCCTCGGGTGGATTGACCTTCCCCTGATGTTAAGAGGAACTTCACTACAGAACAAGGATGAGCTCTTTGCCTCCACAATGACAAGGTTCATCGTCATAGATGTCCCTTCGTCGTATAATGCCATCCTTGGAAGACAGACGCAAGGAAACCTTCACATTCGACCAGATGTGAAATACCTGACTGTCACCTTCGCCACAAAGGATGGAGATGCTGAGATCTTCATCGACCAAGGGGAAGTGAGAAAGGTGTTTGTCAAAGCAAGAAAGGCCCCAGCAAAGAGCTGCGCACAGATTACGGGAGCAAAGTCCGCACTCGCAGGAGAGGCAAAGAAGGAAGAAACAGAAGACCCCAAGAAGATAGAAACAGAAGATATAGAACTTGTCCCAGGCCGAAATACCCGAATAGGGAAAAAAGTGGCCGAAGGTGATAAGGAAAAACTTGTATCTTTTCTGTTAATGAACAAAGATCTGTTTGCCTACTCGCCGAAGGACATGCCTGGGGTAGACCCTCGCATAATTCAGCATAATCTTAAGGTACGCCCCGACGCGAAGCCCGTGCGCCAAAAGAAAAGAAGCTTTTCGGCACATAAGAACAGCTTTGTAAAATCCGAAGTCCAACGGTTAATGGAGGCCGGCGTAATAAGGGAAGTCAAATACCCCGAATGGCTTAGTAACGTGGTAATCGCCACAAAGGAAGGGAGTGACAAACTCCGAATGTGCATCGACTTCCGAAATGTGAACGATGCTTGCCCTAAAGATTCATATCCACTACCGCCAATAGACCAGTTGGTGGACTCAACCGCCGAGTATGGCCTCCTAAGTTTCCTCGATGCCTTCAGTGGGTATCACCAAATCAGGATGGACCCCGAAGACGAGGAAAAAACTGCCTTCATCACCGAAGTTGGTACATACTGCTACATCAGAATGCCCTTCGGGCTTAAGAATGCAGGAGCCACCTACCAGAGGCTAATGAACAGGGTCTTTAACTCCCAAATAGGGAGGAACATGGAAGTCTATGTCGATGATATGATAGTTAAGAGCAAACTGCCTAGTAGTCATATCGCGGACTTGGAGGAAACATTCCGTCAGCTGAGGATCTTCGGAATCCGTCTCAACCCCGAAAAATGCGTGTTCGGGGTGAACGCGGGTAAGTTCCTTGGATTTATGGTGTCAGAAAGAGGTATCGACGCCAATCCAGAAAAGGTCAAGGCCCTACTAAGATTCCGAACTCCCACGACAACAAAGGATGTGCAAAGACTCACAGGGAGAATCACGTCCCTCAGCAGATTCATCTCCAGATATGGGGATCGCTGCCGACCATTCTTCAAGGTCCTTACTAAAGCGGCGAAAAATGGCGGTGACCTCGGGAGCGAGGTACATCCTTGGAACGAAGACTGCCAAAAGGCTTGGGAAGAGCTTAAGGTCTACCTGACTCGCCTGCCGACACTCCGACAGCCACGGAAAGGGGAACCCCTCATACTATACCTCGCCGTCACTGAAAAGGCGCTAAGTTCGGTCCTCGTGAAGGAAGAGGGGGCGGAGCAATGGCCAGTATATTATGTGAGCAAGTCTCTGCATGGTGCCGAAGTCAGGTACCCCTTACTGCAAAAGGCTATTTATGCCCTGATACTGGCAAGCAGAAGGCTACGTCCGTATTTCCAAGGCCACCCCATTATTGTCCGAAGTAACCTGCCTCTTCGAGATATCATGAAGAGGGTAGACCACTCGGGAAGGCTTTCCAAGTGGTGCATAGAACTCGGCGAGTACGATATCACCTATGGGCCGAGGAAGGCAATAAAAGCTCAAGCCTTGGCGGATTTCATTGCCGAAGTACCCATTGCCGAAGAAAGTCAACTAGACCTCGGGAAAAATGAACCGGAGTGGACTCTGTTTGTAGATGGGGCCTCCGGCTCCGAGCACCAGGGAGCTGGAGTAATCATTCGCGGTCCCGAGGGTATGGAGGTCATGAAAGCCATCAAATTCGGATTTAACGTCACCAACAATGTGGCAGAATATGAAGCTCTCATAGCAGGGTTACGCCTTGCTAAAAGAATTGGCGTGAGAAACCTGAAGGCCCACAGCGATTCTCAGCTAGTGGTCCGACAGATGGCAGGGGACTATACCGCGAAGGACCCAACTTTGGCAAAATATCACGAGCTCGTATCAAAGCTCATTCAGGAGTTCGACACAGTGCACATTGAGAACGTGCCTCGCCGAGACAATGCTGAAGCGGATAGTCTGGCCAAATCAAGAAAGTCCACTGAAGTACTGAGCCACCCGAGCATAGCAATAATGAGCATAGCAACCTCGGAAAAAGGATGGAAAAATCCCATAAAGAGGTATCTTACGACCTCGGAGCTTCCCGATGACCCTCGCGAAGCAGCAAAAGTGCGAAGACGCTCCGGACGATATTTCCTAATCGGGGAAGAATTGTACCGACAGGGGTATGCAAGTCCGCTACAAAGGTGTGTCAGCGAAGAGGACACTAAGACAGTCCTCGAAGAAGTCCACGAGGGGGCTTGTGGTTCCCACATTGGAACTGACGCCTTGGCAGGAGTAATACTCCGCCAGGGGTACTTCTGGCCCACCCTAAGAAAGGACGCGAGGCAGTTTGTCCAGAAATGTGATAATTGCCAAAGACACGCCAACGTCCAGAGGTTACCCTCGGAATTGATAACCTCGGCTAACTACCCCTGTCCCTTTGCAGTATGGGGCATTGACCTCATCGGGCCACTCCCGACTGCACCTGGAGGAGTGAAGTTCTGCGTGGTCGCAGTGGATTACTTCACTAAATGGGTCGAGGCAGAGCCCCTGGCAACCATTTCGGCAAAGGACATACAAAAATTCATCTGGAAGAACATTGTGTGCAGATTCGGCATACCGAGGGTGATAGTGGCCGACAATGGTTCACAGTTTATTGACAAGGGATTCCAAGAATTCATCACCGACCTCGGGATAAAAATGCACTCCGCCCCGGTAGCTCATCCTCAGAGCAACGGACAGGTAGAGGTATCTAACAGAACCATAAAAGATGGTCTGAAAAAGAGATTGAGGGAAGCAAAGGGAAAATGGCCAGGGGAACTTTCTAGTGTGCTATGGAGCTATCGGACAACACCCCGAAGGGCCACGGGTGAGACGCCTTTCTCGCTCGTCTTCGGCACAGAGGCCATTATTCCTATCGAGGTAGTCCAGCCATCGGTCAGGATACAAGTGTTCGACGAGGAAGGGAATGACCTCGGATTAAGAACTAAGCTCGACCTAATTGACGAACACAGAGAAGTGGCCGAACTTAGAAGAAAAGCCTTCCAGCAAAGAGTGGCTATGGCTGCGAACTTGCGCGTTAGGCAAAAAGGAATCAGAAAGGGAGACCTCGTTCTCCGAAAGGCTGAGTTTGAACCCCGAAGACCGTCTCACGGGGTACTTCGGGCAAACTGGGAAGGACCTTATTTGGTCCTTGACGAGGTTCGGAAAGGAGTCTATAAGCTCGGTGATACCGAAGGTAGAGAACTGAAGAATACATGGCATTCGGATGCCTTGAAGAAATTCTACGCTTAGAATCTTGTCAGGAAATTGTACAGTTAGAAATTTTTCTAAGTACAGAAAATTTTCTGGAAAAATAACTCCACCTAAGAAATCTTGCCGAACAAGGTGCAAGTAAGTACTTGCGAAAACCACACATTTCCTCCAAAGTTGGTTGGGTCATTTTCCCCAAAAGGTGCATCGACCGAACACGGCTGATGAAAATAGGTCAAACATTGCCAAAAGGTATTCGCCAAAGCTAGCATTTTCCCGAAGACGGTCGATAAAAAGAGCGAAAAGTATCTTCCCAAGGGTCCTAGACCGAAAGTGGTCAAGACAACCCTTGGAAACAAAAATTATTGCTTGGGGACTTAGCCAAATTTTAAAGGAAGGAAAAATGTCATTGAGAAGGCCTTATTACATGGAGGAGATTACAAGAAGAAGATTACAAAGAAAAAAGAAGAAGACAAAGTAAAGCCCTAGACATCTAAGGGACCCCGGCGTCATGAGATGCTCCATCCCCAACATCCTTTGCCGCGACCTTCGGCGCCGGAGGAAGGGCAAATGGTAAGTTGAGGAGCTCAATCTTTGACCAAGTCCAGCGAGGCCCCTCGGGGATGTTCAGGGCAGCCAAGAAGGAGAGGTCGAGGTCTGGATATTTCTCCAAAACTTGGTGTCGAGCCAGACAGAAGCCATCTTGAAAGGCAACCTTAGTCGCCTGATTAGCCTTGTCTTTCTCAACAGACAAGTCTTCCACCTCATTCTGCAAATCGGCGACCTCCTTCTCCAGCTTCTTCGTCTTCTTCTTCTTCTTTGTCTCCTTCTTCAGGGCCTCAACCTCGGCCTGAAGATCGGCATTGTCGGCGAGGGCCTTCGTCAGGATAGCAGAATCTTCTTCCTTCTCCTTTCGATAAGCCTCATTGGCAGAAGTGAGCTCGACGACCTTCGCGCCGAGGTCAGACATTTTCTGGGAGAAATCCTTCAAGAGCTCCTCCTGGCCCTTCAAAAGTTCCTCCCGAAGTTTGGCAACCTCCTCCTTGGCTATTCTGCTCAACTCGGCGTTCTTGACAACCGAGTTAGCGCAGAACACCTTTGCCTTCTCCAGACGCTCTTCGGTCCAAGTTCGAACCGAAGACTGTTTTGCTGCCCAAGCTCTGAAGTATCCGCTATATGCCAAGAGCTGCAAAAAAGGGGGAGGAGGACATTTGGTAAAGCTGCACAAGGAAAGCCAAACACTTAGAAAAATTGGGAGAAAAAATAAAGGGTCTAAAGAGTACCTGGGCAGCATGCTCGGACATCCTCGCGGTGAGGATCTCCTCGTTCGCGCACTCTTCGGCCACGGATTTGAAGGTAGCCTGGGTGAGCACGCCCCTCGCCATTTGGGGAGCCATTTGCTGGCCGTCTTCAGAGAACAAATTCATGTCCTCCGTGAAAGACCAGAAAGGCTCCCTCGGGACCTTATCCTTTGAGATATGAGAGTCCCGAAGGGCCCGCTTCCGGGCATGCTCCACCATCCATGCCGAGGGCGCCAATTCCTCTGCAAAGTCAAGGCACAGTTCCATTAGGACATTGTCCCTTGGCCATATATCTATAATATTGAGAATGCTAAAAATGTCTAAGGGACAAACCTGGTGGCACCTCGGCGACGTCATCATCGAAGTCCCGAACCTCCTCCACTTTGGCAGGGACGTGTTTGCCCTTGCTTCTTCTGTGCTCCTCGGGTTCCTCAATAGAAGGGTCTCCAGCCGAAAAGCCTAAAAGGTCCGTCGAAGTGGTGGGACTCCAGGGAGTGGAGCTAATGGCAAGCTCTGGTGGCAGGACGGCCTGGACCTCGGGCTGATCCCCGGGCTCCTCGATGTCCTCCAGAGGTGAGGGAAGGAGGTCCTTCTTCACCTTCTTAGCCGAAGATGGGCTGCCCCCAGACATTTTTCACCGCTTCGGGGCCCCCTTCTTTGCCTGTTCCCCCTTCTCGGCTTGACCGAGGAAGAAGGATTTGTAGAAAGTGGCTGACTGATCGCCCATCTCTGAAAAAGCAGGAAAATATCAGTGTAAGTCCAAAGGGATACTTATACCAAAAATTGGAAAGTAACTTACTCTCAAAAAGGGCTTCGTAAGAGAGCTCCCCCCGAAGGAGCATCACCAGCCAGGACTTCTTCCCGTCAGCGGCAGGAGCTGGCATGCCGAGGTCCGTCTTATGCTCCTTGAGCACCCCCAGCTCCCGAAGAACCTCGTCGGTCATAAGGTTCCACTTAATGGGGAAGGGATACAAGGAGCGCGGTGGGACCTCGGCATCCCAGTCGGCGACAGCTCGGATACGGCTGTCGAAGTCCTCAAACCTCACTGCCAACTCAGGAGTTAGCAACTTCTTGGGATCAACGACGTTCGTCTCCAGCTTCCCCCAGGCCCACCTAGTCGGCATGTACGACCATGCCTCCGCCACCTTCAGGAAGAAGAACTTCCTTTGCCACCCTCGCCAACTATCTCTAGTACCGAAGGTGAACATATATTTTTTGCTCCCAGATCCCCAAGGCAGCATGAAATAGAAGCCACCCTTCAGGACCGGATAGAGCTTGTAGTACTGCATGAAAATGATGAAGTGGGGTTCTACCTTGAAAACCCCACACATGCAGAGAAAAGCGTTGAAGTAACAGTAAGAGTTGGGCGGAAGCTGATTCACGGCTATGCCATGGAATTGGCAAAAGTTGCAAATCATGTTCGGCGGAGGAAACCGAAGTCCGGCCTTCAGTTGGGCCCGGAAGATGGTAACCTCATCACCACTGTTCATGAAGCTGAAATGGTCGGGATGGGGCAGCCTGGTAGTGGCATAGGAGGGAAAAAAGAATTTAGTTGTCCACTTCGCTAATTTTTCCGAACTGGAACAACACGGGTGAGACATGAGAGGCTGCCAGCTCTCGGGAATGGGTTGGACGGACATAAGGGGACAGGGGAAGACATGTTCGGCAAGAGAAAACAACTTCAGAAAAGAGAGTCAAAGGACTTCGGGAAAAAAGAAAAAAGCTTTGGGGACTAGAAAAAATAGAAACCGAAACGACCAAAGGACCTCTGAAAAAAAAACCCACCAAAATGTTTGCCGAAGTCGGGATTAAAAGACGCCGTCATAAATGATTGCCGTAAATCGCTCCGCCACTTGCACCTCCGCAAAAAGGGAAGGAAGAGATCAAAGACAGATGAGAACAAGACAGAGGAAAAGGAAAGCAAATGAGGGCCATGAGGGGAAGGAGGGTGTATATAGACCGAAGAAGGGTAACAGAATCGTTCTCATAACTACCCTGCGAAGGCAAATCATCGCCATAATTATCCCTCGAAGGTGAAAAGATGCGACTGGTTTAACCGACATGACTACCCCCAATCATTGCGTGCCACATGTAATCCAATGCGTTGAACAAGGACACGCTTTCTGACACCACGAAAACCCAAGCATACCTATCCAAACTGACACTCCTGGTTACGAGAGCTAACATGTATGTTACCCTTATAGTTTACAGTATATAATTAAAATTCTCCAGCCATGCTACCAAATGCCGATTAACTATGAGGGAAAAATTGTAATCAAATGGCTATATGTGCATAGGGGTAGATCCATGTATTATATACGGGGTCCCTCATTTTAAAAAAATATTAATAAGACATATATAATTTAAAATTCGAACCATTTAAATTTTTAGTGGACCACCATAATTTTTATAATATCTATTGAAATAAAAAATTAACAGCCATTATTTTTCAAAAGACAAAAAATGGGTCAGTGTCTTCCATGTAATGGTAAAAGTCTATACTAGCCCTTGAACTTTCATATATTTTTCCATCTAGACCTTGAACAATTTTTTTACTCTTTTTTCTGTTCAAACCTATGAAAAAAAATTAAGGAGCTAGTGAGATACAAGATAAAATGTAGGAATTAAGTGAAAAAAATGTATAAGTTTAAGGGTTAAAAGAGACATTTTTTTTTTTGCATTCTTTTTCACAATTCATATATAATTTTATAATTTATGTTGTTTTCATTTGACCAATGGCAAAAAAAAAAAGGCACTAAATGTGAGCATTTTCACATTTTATTCCCAAAAAAATCATCTTTATATAGCATATGATTTTAGAATTTATGTTACATATACGAATTTATAAGCTTTGGTATGTGATGTTGAGTTTAATATTTGTATAAGTATTCATATCCCCCTTTGTACAATTTCTAAATCTATCACTATATGTGCAGTGTAAAAAATAGGGGGGGAAAACATGGAATGAATACTCTTATTTTAATTTGTACAATATGCATATGGTCAAGCTAAAATTCATAGGAAGAAGATTTATTATGACCACTACTAAAATGAGGGTAATTTCCAATTGCTCTATTACCAACGGTCATATTGTTTATAATTACCAACCGTTAGACCGTTGATAACGTAATTTAGTGGTTACGAACGGTCATGCGTTAAAAATTCAAACAAAGGGACCAATTTGAAGAGATGATAAAAAAATGGGGGACTAAAGTCATATTTTTACTCCCCTTTCCAATGGCTACAAATTTCATCTCCTGGGCTTTGACTAGATCCAATTGAGAAGGACTGAGCCATCTCCCTCTTTTCAGTTTTCACTCCCTTGGCCTAAATTTCGCACCTAAACTCCAACAAGACAAAAGCTCTCTTTCTAATTTGAACTCAACTAAAGGCTCTAATCGCGCTCCATAAAAATTGTGGCTCCAAGCTCTAAATGGTTGTGGAGGCATGGCGAGTTTGAGCTTTAGCAATGGTGGAATTACACCAGAAGGTACGGGTTGCATCCGACCGAACACGGGTCATAATCTGAGCCGGTTATGTCAGGAAGATTTATTCATTCACACCCTCCTATATATATATGGGAAATGGCCCCAATAGGAGAGGGGGATACATTCTTCATATTCTTACTACTTTCAGTATCTCAAAATACTGACTTGGGCATCGGAGGCTCCTCCCCGGAAAGATACTTCAGGGACCTCCTAACCTTTATTCTTTGAGTGTTTCAGGCAATCTCTCCTCGGGAGTTTTTCGTTCAGGCGTTCCTCCCTCACCGGAAGTCCCTCCCAATCTCACTATGTCATGCAGTGAAGATGCCGATGGGCATCAGTTTGAGTGGACTGAGAAATGTGAAAAGAGTTTCCAGGAGCTCAAGAAGAGGTTGGTTAAAGCTTAAGTACTAATTCTTCCTGATCCAAGCAAGCCTTACATCATTTATAGAGATGCATCTAGATATAGGTTAGGTTGTGTACTTATGCAAGAGAGAAATGTCATTGCTTATGGGTTAAGATAGTTGCGACCTCGTGAGCAAAATTATCCTACCCATGACCTAGAGCTGGCAGTAGTGATTTTTGTTTTGAAGAAATGGAGGCATTACTCAATGGGTAGTTCCTTTGTGATCTACACTGACCATAAAAGCGTAAAGTACTTGTTCACTCAGAAAGATTTAAACATGAGGCAAAGAAGATGGTTAGAGTACATTAAAGACTATGACTATAGCATAGAGTATATAAACGGCAAAGGAAATCTGGTGGCAGATGCCTCGAGCAGAAAGTACTTGGGTCTTCTAAGAGGAGGATCCATAGTTGATCATGATGAGCAGAATAGTCTTCTATGCCTATGGCATAAGTGGCAAAAGTGGGTGGAAGCCTCAGATAGGCTAGATTTAGGTCCCAAAATCATTAAGGAGACTGCAGACAAGATCAAGAAGATTCAAGAGAGATTAAAGGCGGCCAATGAAAGAACCACAGGCTATATGAAAAAAACAATGAGAGACTTGGAGTTTGAGATTGTTGACAATGTTTAGCTGAAAGTTGTACCAACTAAAGGCACTATCAAATTTGGCAGAAGATCATTAACCCCAAGATATATAGGTCCTTATGAGATCTTGGACAGAGTTAGCAAGGTAACATACATGTTAGCTCTACCGCCAAGCATGTTAGGTGTTCATAACGTATTCCACCTCAATACGCTGAAGAAGTGTCTATTGGACATAAAGCATGCTATTGTAGTGGAAGACATACAATTAGAACCTAACTTGGTATATGAAGAGAAGCCTATAGCTATCTTAGCCAAGGATACCATAAAGTTAAGGAACAAACTTATTCCCTTGGTCAAAGTTCAATGCCCACACCATCGTGAAAGAGAGGCAGCCTGGGAAACTGAGAAAGGAATGCAACAAAGATATCCAGAAAAGTACCTCAAGCTAAAGGCAATTTTGGAGCACCAAAATTTTTAGGGGGGGGGGGAATGTTACCACCATAACAAATTGGGAAAATTATAACATAAGGACCTTAACTTGTATGGTTTAATTTTCACCATAGTGTATAAATTGTGAAGTGTAAACCATTCAATATACACTCCCCTAAGTGGCACAAAAAATGATAATTTGCTCCTTAAGAAAGCATTGGCGTATTGCCCAATTTTCAAGTAACCTATGGACTAAATTGTAAGGTTACAAAAGTTGGGTACTCAACTACACAAATTTTGAAAAGATAGCTATGGAAAGGACATGGTTGGAATTGTGAGGAAAGTACTTGGATGGAATTATGAAGAAAGGACATGGATGGAATTAAGGATATTGTTGGGACCAAAGTGCTCAAGGACGCAAAGTTAGTTATTCAATGCTTAAGGACACTTAACTGCTTAAGTGTCCCAAACATTTCTAAAGGAAAAAATGACCCTTGACCAAGCTTAAAACAGGACAAAAATTTTCATTTTCCCATCGCAAATGGCTAGTAAAATGTTGTCTAAGTGTGGCCGAAAGTGTGCAAATTTTGGAAACATGCCATTACTAAAGACCAAGAAAGAAATAAAGCTAGAAAAAAATCATTTTCTCCCCATTTTCTTCAAAAAGTTTGACCTCCGCCAACTAGGGTTCTTCCTTGAACTCTTCCACATCCCTCCATAGCCATCTTGCTACAAACAATGAAGAGAAGGCAAGAGAAGACAACCAAAGCATCAAGGAAGACCATAAACCCTAGTTTTTGGGTTTAGCTAAGGTTTATTGGATTTCCACCAAAAGGAAACGAGTTCCCTTGCTCTCATGGGATGTTTACTATATTTCCAAGAATCCATATAGCTAGGGCTAAGATTGTAAGAGAGCCAAGTGCTTGATGAACCAAACTTAGTAAGGGGAATGCACTTAGTTAAGGTTTTGTGACCTAGTGTGAACTGCATAGTGATGACAACAAATTTAAGGGTTTTTAGAGCCTAAATTTAGTACTAACTAGTGTTAAAACTCTCCTAAGGCCAAGCTTATGCTTAAGGAAGGCTTCCATAGTGATGCCCGATGGCATCTTCGTTGTACGACATAATGGCCTGAAGTAGAGACTGTCGGTGTGGAGAGTGTCTGAAGGAAAGACGTCTGACGTGAGAGTGCCTGAAATGCTCAAAAGAACAAAGGTTAGGAGCTCCCCGGAATGTTTTTCCGGGGGAAGAGCCTCCGGCGCCCAAGTCAGTATTTGGTAAGTAAGGAGTAGAGAGTGGAGAGTAAAAGAGTGGAGAGAGTTGTGTATATCTTTACCAAGGTTATTCTCCAAGTATTTATAGGAGAGCATTGGGAGAAGTCCGTTTGACATAGCTCACTCAGATCATGACACATGTTCGGTTGGGTATGATCCCTATCTTCGGGGATGAGGGACCTCCAGCTGGCCATAAGTTATTCTATCTAGGAGTCAGGGCCACGGGAGGTCTGTGTGTTAAGGGCGTGTGTGAGGTCTCTGTGTCAGAGGCTCCTTAACTGTTTTTTTCTTATCTCCGTAAGACCCCTTTGTGGTATGAGACCCCTTCGGAATAGGAGGCCCCTTTCGGCTAGATATCATCACTGAGGGCTGTCAGGATGAGCTATTCGGTGGAGCAGGGCACATTCGGGAGAAGCTCTACCTTACCAAGGATGATGGTTTACCGAGGTTAAAGTGTTAAGAACTGCACCCTTTTTTTCTGAGGTTGCCGCTCGTCCAATTCGAGGGTGATGCTTGACTTTGACCGAGGGTGGTGCTCGTCAGAGCTTAGGAGTTCAAGGGGTAATAGCCCTTTGGCCATCACTTGCCCCCCTCGGAGAGCCGAACATATGTCTTCCACTTTTGAGCTTTCGAGAGCTAATCATGGAACCCTTCAAAGGCCTGTCTGAACCCCGAAATGGCCAGAGTCACCCTTTTCAGATGAGAGTCTCTTTGACCTAGAACATTTGTTATTGCCAAGATAATATCATTTATCTTTTCGGGAGAGTTGTCTGGTGTTCCTGAGGTTGTCTCTTTAGTTAAAGTGAGTCCGTTCCAGGCTTTTTAATGCCTGTTAGTGGACTGTCATGTGTACTTGATGCATTTCCATGGGAAGGACCTAAGTCTGACAGTTTTTCAGGGCGTGCCCCCGTTTCCCACACTAGGTGACACGTGTCACCTGGTCACTAGGGAGTGGTCACATCTGTTTCATCAGATGTGCCTCTTCGCCTCCGAGGGGCAATTATGGCGACACTTCGCTCCCTCATTCGGCCTATAAATCCCCCCTTCCACATTAGTTTTTTCACACTTACGTTCTCTTGCTCTTTTCTGCTCTTAAATTTTCTCTTTTTTTCCTGCGGTGGTGCTATTTCTGGCAAGTTTTCACAACGGCATCCAGAAATCCGGACTTTGGCAAAAGTTTTGGTGGGTTGTCCTTCCCGAAGTCCTTCAATTTTTTGTTTTTATAGCCTTTTCTTCTTTTTTAAAGTCATCTACTTCTTCCGAAGTCGTTCTTTGGCATTGTTTCTTTCTTTTCTTTTACCCTTTCTGAAGTTAGGTTTCTCTCTTCCAAATGTCTTCCCCCATTCCGCTCATGTCTGTTCAGACTGTCCTTGAGAGCTAGCTTCCTCTTAATTCTCATCTGAGTTGTACCACTTCAGAGAAGTTAGCGAAATGGACAACTAAATTCTTTCTCCCTTCTTACTCGGTTATCAGGCTACCTACTCCTAGCCTATTCAGTTACATCAATAACTCCGGTGAGGTGACTTTTTTTCGGGCCAAACTGAAGGCCAGCCTTTGGTTTCCTCCACCGAAGATGATTTGTGACTTCTGCTAATTTCATGGCATAGCCGTGAATCAGCTTCCTCCCAACTCTTACTTCTACTTCAATGCTTTCTTTTGCATGTGTGGGGTTTCTAAGATAGAACCTCACTTTATTTTTTTCTTGCAATACTTCTACTTCTATTTTTTGCTTCCTCGGGGTTCCGGGAGTAAGAAGTCTACATTTACCTTCAACACGAAGGATAGTTTGCGAGGGTGGCAGAGGAAGTACTTTTTCCTGAAGGTGGCTGACCAGTGGGAGCACATTCTAACCAACTGGGCATGGGGGACTCTGCCTATAGATGTAGTTAACCACAGAAAACTACTAACCCTAGAATTGGAGGCCCAGTTCAAGGAGTTTGATAGCCATATTCGGGCTATCGCAAACTGGGACCCCGGGGTCCCCTCGGTTCCCTGTACCCCTTTCCCATCTGATGGAGCTTAATGACCGAAAAGGTATTACGGGAACTGGAGGTGATCAAGGAGCATGTTACTGACCTGAACATACCAAAACCTCTTTTTGACGGGAAGAAGTCATGGTTGCTAATGCTCTTTCGGGCCAAACTCATGTACTCGGCCCTTAAAGAGAGTAAGTTTCTTTCTAAATTTTTCATCTTTCTGTGCACAGTTACACCAATATTCTTCTTTTTGCAGAGATGGGTGACAAATCTACCACCTTCTACAAGTTCCTCTTCCTCAGTCAGGCCGAAAAGGGGGAGCAGACCCGGAAGAAGGTAACGGTGAAGAGAAAGAAGCCATCTGGGGGATCATCTTCAGCTTTGAGGTCGAAGAAAATGAAGGAAGGCCTCATTCCTCTGCCTTCTGAAGATGAAGTGGGGACTGAGGGCCAGACCCATGTTCGGGAGGATCCACCCTCGAAACCAGCCATCCATTCTACTACCGTTAGTCTTAACACTGCGGCGGAGACTTTGGGGACCTCGGTTGGGGGTTTTCGATCGAGGAGCTAGAGGAGCACCGAAAAAAGAAAGCCAAAAACATCCCCGATGAGGTCTTCGAAGTCAGTGACTCCGAAGGCTATGACACAGAGCTTCCACCAGGTTTGTCCCTTAGCCATTCTTCTATGAGTTTGGGAATTTTTGGTGGTTTAGATCTTATAGACGAGTGGCTAAGGGATAACGTACTAATGGAACTTTGGCGGGACTTTACAGGCGAAGCAGTGCAGGCTCCCTGGGTGGAAGATCACGCTAAGAAGAGGGCCATTCGGGACGCCAAAATCCCGAAGGGAAAGATCCCGATGGAGCCTTTCTGGTTGTTCACAGAGGACATCAACTTGTTCTCCGAGGATAGCCAAAAGATGGCTCCTCATTTGGTGACTGGAGTCATCACACACACCACTTTTCAGTCTCTGACTGAAGAGTGCCCGAATGAGGAGATCTTCTCCACAAGGATGACTGACTAGGCTACCCAAGTAAACTCCTACCCTTTTGATACTTAGTGATTTTTTTTTGTTTGCCTTACGTTCCTTACTTAGGATCTCCCTTTTGCAGCTCTTGGCATACACGAGGTACTATTGGGCTTAGGCAGCCAAGCAAACTTTAGTCTGGACTCTCTCCGAGGAGTCTCTGGCGAAGGCCAAGGAACTCTTGGCTAGCTCTGTCTTTAAGTACAGCGAGCTAAATAAAATAGCGAAGGAGGATCTGGCCAATCTTTGAGAAGAGATGCTCAAAAGCCAAGTGGAGCTTATCCAAGACTTGTCTGTAAAGATGTTAGACCTCGAAGTGAGGTTGATAACCATGACCTCGGCCAACGAGGTTCTTCAGAGGGAGAAAGACAACGCTGCTGCCCAAGTGGCGAAGGCCTTCGATCTCAACTCTAAGCTTCAGGCTGAGGTTGAAAGGTTGAAGAAGAAGGGAAAAAAGAAGAAGAAGAAGCTGGAAAAGGAGATCGTGGAGCTTCAGAAAGATCTGGAGGATTTGGACGCAGAGAAGACTAAGTCCGACCAAGCAACCAAAAGGTCTTATCAGGACGGCTTCTGCCTCACCCGTCACCAAGTCTTATCAAGATTTCCGGATCTTGACCTCTCCTTCTTGGCGGCCCTAGACATCCCTAAAGGGCCATCTTGGCAGTGGTCAAAGGCGGAGTTCCTCAACCTCCCTACTATTCCACCTTCAGTTCCCAGATCTACTAATAAAGATTCCGAAGGGTTGGAGGCCGAGGATGGTGAGGAACCGGTGGATGCCTAGGATCACAAATAGGCCTCCTTTTTCTTCTTTCCTTTCTGTAATCCATCTGTAGTATTCTTTTATCAATGCTAATAAAATTTGCTTTCTTCAAACTCTGTTGTATTTGGTCAGTACTTCTTTGGATAGCACTGTCTTTTGCAAAACTTAACCTTTGTTCGAATCATGCCTGATTGACATTTTTTACACAAAGGTACGGTTCCGCAATATCCATGCTTGGATGACTAGCTTCGGTATACATAGCATTTTTTTTAAAAAAAATTTCCAAGTTCCAGCCATGCACTTGGGGAAATTCTCCTTCGGGAACTATGTTCGACCGAGGGAAACACCTACCTTTGGGAATAACCATCCTCGGTCATGCTTCCTTGGTGTTTTTGCATGACTTAAAATTTTTTCCAAGTGTCCATCTAGGCACTTTTAGGGGATAAACACCTTTCAAACCAACTATCGTCGCATGCTTGCCGAAGGCTAGTCATTTCTACAAGCTTATCGCTTCGGCTTACCCACGTTCGGCCTTCCGCCTCAGCATCGGATGTTGTCGTTGTTTGGGAGCGGGTATGTTCGAGATTTATTTGCTCATATGCCTTCAGAAGGAGTTTCATTACACCATGTTTAGTTAATTACCTACGGGGAGAATAATACAAATTTTCCTTTTCCTCAAAACATTCTAAGTATAGAATTTTCTTAAAAAATCTGAATGTTATGTATTTTTCAATTCTCCACCCTCGATGTCACCGAGCTTGTACACTCCTAGTTGAATTTCTTCGAGAACCAAATAGGGCCCCTCCCAGTTTGCACGAAGTGCTCCATGCGATGGTCTTCGGGGTCCGAACTCAGCTTTTCGGAGAATGAGGCCCCCCTTTTTGATTCCTTTCCGTTTTACATGTAAGTTGGTGGTGACGGCTACTCTCTGCTAGAAAGCTTTTCTTCTCAACACCTGTACCCTAACTGATGGTTGGATGATTTCTATGAGAATAATGGCCTCTGAACCGAATATGAATGAGAAGGGTGTTTCACCGGTGGCTCTCCTCGGGGTGGTTCGGTAGCTCCACAACACGCTAGGGATCTTTCTTGGCCATTTTTCCTTTGTTTCTTTTAGCCTCTTTTTCAGGCCATCCTTTATTGTCCTGTTGGACACTTTAACTATTGGGTTTCAGGAGCCAAACAGTGCAGCGGAATTTAACCAAAACCCTCCAGGATCCAAGTAAAATGGGGTAAACCGGGTGTTCAAAAATTATCATACCTAATTTTTGGTTGAGATCTCTCACTCAACTGCAAAGTTGAATCACAAAACCTGAACAGTTGACGTGTTCAAACTCTTTATTGTATCCACATGAGCCTCTCGGGAACACCACGCTTCCACCACGTCCCAGTAGATGCGTTTCTCGTGTGCTCGCAGTGCTAGCATGCGTACTCCATGGAATTGCAAGAGAAGAGTGCGGTTGTCCTTTTGGGAGCCTAGGGTAAGAAACTCAAATTTCTCACTAAAAGTTGTATTTATAGTGAGACTCAACTTCTAGGCCTAATGGGTCTCAAACCCTTAATCCAATCAGGCTTTAATTTCAGGCTTAATAATGGCTCAACTCTTGGGCCCATTATTAATACAAAATTAAAGTGAAACTATAACCCAAATAATTAGCCCATGCACTCTAATGATCCAAAGAGCTTTATGTGTGTGACCCAATAGGCTCCTACCACGTTGGCAATGATCATAAATCACATTTATGATCATAAGCAATGAGCGGTGTCTAGCAACACATCATTGCTACCCAAGTGACAAGATTGTCGGTGATTCAACTAAACCTTTATGATCATTACCGATATATGCCATTGTCCCTTTGTCCAAGATATCAAGACTAAGCACTAGACATAGAATGTGTCACTCTCGTATAGCCCAATCTTTGGTTTCTTGATTACCGA
The DNA here is from genome assembly GCA_005392925.1 of Aquilaria sinensis. Taxonomy (NCBI): domain Eukaryota; kingdom Viridiplantae; phylum Streptophyta; class Magnoliopsida; order Malvales; family Thymelaeaceae; genus Aquilaria; species Aquilaria sinensis. The sequence continues at coordinate 32,502 of SMDT01000850.1, read as the reverse complement.
GTAGACTAACTTAAACTGATGACATTGATATCGTATATCAACTCATCCAAGCATGGCCATGCATTTTTCTAAGTCTCACTCTATCAAGGGCCCGAATATATCACTCCCGTTATATAAGAGAGACAAATCCCATATTGATCATACAAATCCCTCCGCATGATATGTGACATACCCAATGACCTCCTTCAAGTTCACTCAGTTATGAGCAACAAAGGAAAGTATCAAAGTATGTGACTCACATGTAGGGAACCTTGATGATCTTAGGTCGAAGGACTACATATACCATGATCACTATGAGAATCACTTATGACACTCATAAAATGATCCATGTAGTGTTCTCTTGGTGGGTTGGTCTAGTACACAAGTTCTCCGACTTGTACCCATATGTAGACTACATATCTTATGTTAGTCTCCACATATGCTAGTCATTATGTATTTTTGCAACCCACTCCACAATAATACTAGACCAGGGACATTTGAGAATATCATTATTCTAGGGTTACAATTATGTTTATTATGTTACTTAGAAACAAAAAAACAAACATAATTGTTGGATTAATGCCTTAATAAAATATCATGACTCAGTGTGCAAAAAATACAATCATCTCATGATAGGCTTTTTGGGCACGACACTAACATCAACTTGCCCATTTCTTTGAGGATGGCCCACCGGGGTGAAGTGCATTTTAATTTCGAGGTCGGTTATGAATTCTTAGAACCCTTTATCGGTGAATTGGGAGCTGTTATCAGCCACTATTACCCTTGGGATGCCGAATCTGCATATGATGCTTTTCCAGATGAATCTTTGTATATCCTTTGTCGATATAGCTACTAAGGGCTCTGCCTCAATCCATTTGGTGAAGTAGTCTATCGCGACTACACAAAATTTGACACCTCCGAGAGTAGTCGGGAGAGGCCCAATGAGGTCGATGCCCCATACGGCGAAAGGACAGGGATAGTTGGTTAAAGTTATCTTCTCCGAGGGTAGTCTTTGGACAGGAGTGTGCTTTTGGCAATTATCACATTTTTGGACGAACTGCTTTGCGTCCTTTCGCAGAGTGGGCCAGAAATACCCTTGCCAAAGGAAGATTCTGGCAAGGGTGTCGGTTCCTATGTGCAAACCACAAGCTCCCTCATGGAATTCTTTGAGGATTGCTTCGACATCCTGTTCACCGATACACCTCTGTAATGGGGTGGCGTATCCTGTTCGGTACAGCTCTTCCCCTATCAGGAAGTATCTTCCTAATCATTTTCACACTTTAGCTGCTTTGAGGGAGTCCTCGGGGAGTTCCAAGGTTGAGAGATATTTTTTTATAAGGTCCTTCCACCCTTTTCTTGTGGTTGTTATGACATTACTGCTATACTTGGATGGTGCAGTACTTCTGTTGACTCTCTTGACTTGGCCATTGTGTCAGCCTCCATGTTATCTCACCGAAGTACATTTTCTATGTGCACCATGTCAAACTCGTTGCTGAGTTCTTTGACAAGGTTGTGATATTTTGCCAAGGTTGGATCCTTTGTGCTATATTCTCCTGCCATCAGTTAGACCTGTAGCTGAGAATTGCTGCAGGCCTTAAGATTTCTCACGCCCACTCTTTTTGCCAGCCATAAGCCTACTGTGAGGGCTTCATATTCGGCGATATTGTTGGTGACATTGAACCCGAATTTGATAGCCTTTGTGGCTTCTATTCCTTTAGGACCCCAGAGGACTACTCCAGCTCCCTAGTGTTCAGAACCCGAAGCTCCATCGACAAATAGTGTCCACTGAGGTTCATCTTTTACGAGCTCTTCCAAGGTATCTTCGGTTTTTCAGACCTCGGTGATGAAGTCTACCAATGCTTAGGCCTTTATGGCCTTTCTTGGGTCATAGGTGATGTCATATTCACTGAACTCAATGCACCATTTTGACAGTCTTTCTGAGTGATCAACCCTCCTTGTGATATCCCGGAGAGGTAGGTTACTTCGGACACTAATAGGGCGTGCTTGGAAGTAAGGTCGTAACCTTCTACTTGCCAATACTAAGGCATAGATGGCGTTTTGTATAAGAGGGTACCTAAATTCGGCTCTATGTAGTGACTTAGTTACACAGTATACCGGCCACTATCTCCCTCATTCTTCTTTTACAAGCACCGAACTTACTGCTTTTTCGCTGACGGCAAGGTAAAGGATGAGGGGTTCTCTATCCTTCGGCTGCCAAAGTGTCAGCAGGTGGGTTAAGTAGGTTTTTAGCTCATCCTAAGCTTTTTTTTAATCTTTGCTCCAAGGGTGCTCTTCAGAACCGAAGGTACCATCATTTTTTACGGCTTTGGTGAGCACTTTGAAGAATGGTCGGCACCGATCCCCATATCTGGAGATGAACCTACTAAGAGAAGTGATTCTCCCCATTAGCCTTTGCACATCCTTGATGATTGTAGGAGTTCGGAATCCCAGCAGGGCCTTGACTTTTTCTGGATTGGCATCGATTCCTCTTTCCGACACCATGAATCCAAGGAACTTGCCTGCATTTACTCTGAACACGCACTTCTCTAGGTTTAGATGAATTATTAATTCCTGAAGTTTATGGAATGTTTCTGTTAAGTCTTCAATATGACTACTAGGCAATTTGCTCTTAACTATCATAACATCGACATATACTTCCATATTTCTCCCGATCTAGGTGTCGAACACCCTGTTAATTAGCATTTGGTATGTGGCACCAGCATTCTTTAGACTGAAGAGCATTCTAATGTAACAATAAGTCCCAACTTCACTGATGAAAGCCGTTTTCTCCTCATCTTCGGGATCCATCCAAATTTGGTGATATTCACTGAAGGCATCGAGGAAACTAAGTAGGCCATATTCGGCAATAGAGTCCACCAACTAATCTATTAGCGGTAAAGGGTAAGAATCCTTAGGGCAAGCATCATTTATGTGTCAGAAATTAATGCACATTCGAAGCTTATCACTCCCTTCTTTCATAGCAATGACAACATTGCTAAGCCATTCGGGGTACTTGACCTCTCTTTTTACGCATGCTTGCATTAACCACTCGACTTCGGTTTTGATGAAGTTGTTCTTATGTGCTGAAAGGCTTCACTTTTTTTGTTGAACGGGCTTTGCCTCTGGGCGTACCTTAAGACTATGTTGGATTATGCGAGGGTTTATCCCAGGGATGTCCTTTGATGAGTAGGCAAACAGATCTTTGTTCATTAATAGAAAAGATACAAGTTTTCCCTTGTCACCTTCGACCAATTTCTTCCCCACTCTGGTACTTTGGCCTGGGACAAGTTCCACATCTTCTGTTGCTCTTTTTTTGAGGTCTACTGTTTCTTCTCCCTTTGCCTCTTCTCCGAGGATGGCCTTTTCTCCCGAAGTCTGTGTATGGATGTTTGCTGAGCCTTGTCTTGCCTTCACGAAGACCTTCCTCACTTCTCCTTGGTTGATGAAGATATCAACATCTTCATCCTTTGTTGCGAAGGTGACAGTCAAGTATTCCTCATCTGGACAGATATGGAGATTCCTTTGCGGCTACCTCCTGAGGATTATATTGTATGATGAAGGTACATCTATAACGATGAACCTTGTCATTGTGGAAGCAAAGAGCTCACCTTTGTTTTACGATGAAGTTCTTCTTAACATCAGAGGTAGGTTAATCCATCCGAGGACAAGAAGTTTGGACGGACCTACCCCAAAGGTTGGGGAAATGACAGGCTTGAGATCGCCTTTTGTGATACCCAAACTTGACAGCAAATGGGAGAATAAGACGTCGGTGTTGGAACCATCGTTGAGGAGTACTCTCTTAACATCCCAACTCCCTATCCTCGCCATGATCAAGAGTGGGTCGTCATGAGGAAACATCACGGTGGATCTATCCTTCCGAACAAGCTTGTTTGACTGGTGACCGAACTCCATGACCGAGATTTCCCTTATCTTTCTCTTCCTTTCAGCCGATGGTATCCTAGTGGTGACCGTCTAGATTACTCCTGGTGGTGGTGGTGGATGCCTCTTGGGATTTCAATTCCGACGTCTGTCAGAATCATAGTCATCATCATCTCCTTTCCTTTCCTCTTCCCTCCTCCCCTTCGGGGAGGGTATCCGCGGGTAGCACCAAAGTTGGCCCTGCTTTATTAAAGACTCGATATACTTCCTCAGCTGGAAGCAATCCTCTGTGTCATGCCCATGGTCTCGATGGAACTGGTGGAATTTCTTCATATTTTTCTTGTTTTCCAAAGTCATGGCCTTCGGATGCTGAATTGGATTGCCTTGCCTTTCCATGGCCAATAGTATGTTTGTTCTGGAGGTGTTCAGTGGAGTGAATGACATGGGTTTTTTCCCCTTTTGCTTTTGGGGTCTTCCCCCGCCTTCGGTTGAATACCGAGGTTAATGAATCTAACTTTTGACCTGACGATGATCAGACTTCAGTCCCCCTATTCTTAGCTCTTCGGCTGTCATGTGCTACTCGGCTCTTAGGTAGAATTCTCCCAGGGTGTCTGGGGGATCCTTGGAGAATTCTTAGAAAAGCTGGGCTCCCTCTGAAGTCCCCTGATCATTGTGAGGATATGAATTTCGGGGCAGAAGTCTAGCACGCTTAAAGCCTCTCGATTGAACCTTTCAACATAGTCCCGAATGGTCTCCCCATTCTTTTGGGCTATGTCAAACATCTGGATGGACATATTTACTGTCGGGCTGCTCCCGATTAACTGTTGAATGAAAGTGATGGACAACTCCTGGAAACCCATTATGGTTCCGGGGGCCAGGGAGTTGTACCAGGCTGTGGTTTGCCCTGAGAGGGTGACCTCAAAGCATTTGCAGAGGGTGGCATCATCAGCACCGTGCAGCACCATGCTGTGCCTATACTTTGTGAGGTGGGCTTGGGGGTCACTATGCCCATCGTACGTCTCCAAGCGTGGCACCTAGAAGTCGCTTGGCATGGGTGCCTCGACTATCCCTCGGATGAAGGGTGACTCTTCTCCAGTGAAGGTTTCCGACAACCTTGACCAAACAGGCTTCCCAGCCATCTGCCTTTCCACTTTCTCCAACCTCTCTAGGATTTTTTCCATGGGGATGGTGGTGCTGGGCTCTTCTCTCTGCCTGAAGACCTCCGGCAATGGAGAACGATGCCTCCTTTTTGCGGAATAACTTCGGTGACAGAGGGATTGTGATTTGTCCTCCGGTGATGAACTTCACCGGCGGGAAGTTTTGACCCCTTTTGAAATCGTTTCTTAGGTACGTCGGCCTCTGAGGGGTACATCATCCGTTGTGGATTCGTCACGGAAGTCTCCACTCCCTGATTTCCAGTGAGCGGACTTTGGGCTTTTCTCCCAATGGGGAGTTGGTGAGGACGCCCCTCGGCCCGAATGTGGTTGGACCACATTTGGTCCAACTGTTGCATCATTTCAGCACAACAGAGCACAGAAAATCATGTAGGAAGCTCATCGTGATCGTTAGAGGACGTGCGTCCTTAAGCAAAGAAGTCCTTATGGCGGGTTGTTCGGTCGCCGGTTGATTCTCCGGCACAAATAGGGACTTTGGGAGTCCCTTATCCATAGAACGCCGAGTTTCAACAACGGCTACATGAGAGTGATTTCGCACATATGGCACTAAATTATGCCCGGCGGCGTCTTCATTGTATGACATAATGGTCTGAAGTAGGGCTTTCCGGTGTGGAGGGTGTTTGAAGGAGACACTTCCGGCGTGAAAGTGCCTAAAATGCTCAAAGGAACAAGGGTTAGGGGCTCCCCAAAATGTGTTTCTAGGGGAGGAGCCTCCGATGCCCAAGTTAGTATTTGGTAATCAGGAGCAAAGAGTGGAGAGTAAAAGAGTGGAGAGAGTTGTGTATATCTTTACCAAGGTTATTCTCCAAGTATTTATAGGAGAGCGAAGTCTGTTTGACATAGCTCGCTCAGATCATGATACGTTCGATCAGATGTGATCCCTATCTTCGGGGATGGGGGACCTCCAACTGGCCATAGGTTATTCTGTCCAGGAGTCAGCGCTGTGGTAGGTCTGTGTGTCAAGGGCGTGTGCGAGGTCTCTATGTCAGAGGCTCCTTAATAGTTTTTGTATTATCTCCGTAAGACCCCTTCAGGGAATGAGACCCCTTCAAAATAGGAAGCCCCCTTTGGCTAGATATCATCACCAAGGGCTGTCAGGATGAGCCCCATTCAGATTAGTGTTGTGCCCAAAAGGCCAATCATGAGATGATTGTATTTTTTGCACATTGAGTCATGATATTTTATTAAGGCATTAATCCAGCAATTATGTTTGTTGTTTTGTTTTTGCGTAACTTAACAAACATAATTGTAACCCTAGAATAATGATATTCTCAAACCTCCCTAGTCTAGTATTATTGTGGAGCGGGTTGCAATAATACATAACGACTAACATATGTGGAGACTAATATAAGATATGTAGTTTGCATATGGGTACAAGTTGGAGAACTTATGTACTGGACCGACCCACCACGAGAACACTACATGGATCGTTATATGAGTGTCATAAGTGATTCTCATAGTGATCATGGTATATGTAGTCCTTCGACCTAAGATCATCAAGGTTCCCTACATGTGAGTCACATACTTTGATACTTTCCTTTGTTGCTCGTGACTGAGTGAACTTGAAGGAGGTCATTGGGTATGTCACATATCATGCGGAGGGATTTGTATGATCAAGATGGGATTTGTCCCTCCTATGTAAGAGGAGTGATATCTTCGGGCCCATTGATAGAGTAGGACTTAGAAAAATGCATGGCCATACTCGGATGAGTTGATATACGATATCAATGTCATCAGTTTAAGTTGGTCTACTCGGTAATCAAGAAACCAAAGATTGGGCTATACGAGAGTGACACATTACATGTCTCGTGGTTAGTCTTGATATCTTGGACAAAGGGACAATGACATATATCGGTGATGATCATAAAGGTTTAGTCAAATCATCGACAATCTTGTCACTTGGGTAGCAATGAGATGTTGCTAGACACCGCTCATTGCTTATGATCATAAATGTGATTTATGATCATTGTCAACGTGGTAAGAGCCTATTGGGTCGCACACATAGAGCTATTTGGATCATTAGAGTGCATGGGCTAATAATTTGGGTTTTTGGTTCACAATAATTTCGTATTAATAATGGGCCCAATAGTTGAGCCATTATTAAGCCTGAAATTAAAGCCTAATTGGATTAGGACTTTGAAACCCATTAGGCCTGGAAGTTGAGTCTCACTACAAATACAACTTCTAGTGAGAAATTTACAGGTCTCCTTGCCCTAGCCTCCCAAAAGGACAGCCGCACTCTGCTCTTGCAATTCCTTGGAGGATGCAAGCTAGCACTGTGAGCGCAAGAGAAACGCATCTGCCAAGACGCGGTGGAAGCGTGGTGATCCCGAAAGGCTCGTGTGGATACCATAGAGAGCTTGAACACGTCAACTGTTCAAGTTTTGTGATTCGACTCTAGAGTTGAATGAGATATCTCAACCGAAAATTAGGTATGAAAATTTTCGAACACCCGGTGTACCCCGTTTCACTTGGATCCTGGAAGGTTTCGGTTAAATTCCGCTGCGCTGTTTGGCTCCCGAAACCCAACAATGGTATCAGAGCTACTGGTGAAACCCTTGATAGCCGAGGCGCTATCGCCCTGATCACCCACCGACCACGGGAAAGAGAGGGCCAGACACCTGAGGCATACGACCTCAGAAAGGACTCTGGAGTGAAGGAAATCATATACTTGACACACACGGCCTCGGTAGCTCGCTAATTCCAACTTTGGGAGCCAGCACAATGCCTCCTTTAGGAAGGCGACCAAACCAGCTTCGGGGGAGAAGGACCAATCACCCTCCGAGGGAGACAGGCCCTCGAAGATGGAGACGCCAAAGTTCCAGCCTGACTCCGGTAAAAGGCTCCCCACCCCGAAGTGAGACATCAGCCAAAGGGACCTCGATTGTACGACAAGAGCTATTAAGGAGTCTCTGACACTCTGTTCACATACGTCTCTGACACGCCACGTTCAGACACTCTCTGACACGCCATCGCAGTCTAATGTCCTGTCACGAAGGGCTACAGCTCACGGCCCAAGGAGCCTGTAGGTGGCTAGGGGCCCCCACGCTTAGAAGTATGAACACCATCCATCCATACACATGTCACAATCTGAAAAGGTCACCCCCTCTCTTATATACCAGAGAAATGGTCATAAACCGGGGGGACTTCTGGCGAGAGGACAGAGAGAGAGCCCGGAAAACAGAGGACGCTCTACTCCCTCTGCCTGAATACTCTCCCTTTGGCCCTTAGAAAGACATGCCACGCAAGAGTCCCTTGTGCTTATTACTGAGTATCTCTCTTTCTCAAAGCACTGACTTGGGCGTCGGAGGTTCCCCCCCGGAAAACCACCCCGGGGGCCTCCTAACCCGTATTTTCTGAGTGTTTTTAGCCAGGTCTCCCTGAAGAATCTCCCCACTGGGCTCTCTCCCACATCAGAGGTCCTTCCCGTCATTACCCTACTCACGGGACCAAGAAGCTGCCGCCCATCACTTAAGGTGATCTACCCTGGATGCATTCCTTCTGGACTAACCCTCGCCTCTAGGACCACCTGCTGCCCTCACCAATGGACATAGTGGAGATGCTGGCTCTGCCCAATCGGACCCGCATCAACCCTAAATCGGGATTAAGTGTTGACTCCCATGATGTTATGTGTTCGGTTGCTTTTAGGCCATGATTAATTAGATTGATTCATGGTGCATGAAACTGAAACTCGTAATGAACATATGACATATATGAAGAAACAAAACTAATTGGTTAATGACATTAACCTGAAATTGAATGGTATGAGATACCTATATGGATTAGGATTCTTGCAATAGTTGCAAAAACCTTAGCTTTGTTGGGATTCGGCCTATTCGGGCACCAAAAGTAAGGTTTTTTTGGTGGCTCGAATGGAGGAGTCTCGGGTGCCTACTTGCTTGAAATAGAAGATTTTGGGCTAAGCAATTGTAAGACATTTTTTTGCGCCGGGGGGCGTTGCCCCCCACACCCCCCGCAAGGGAGGCTCCCCTTGAGAAGGAAAAACTGAATGGGACCAACTTTCTCAAATGGTACCGAAACTTGAGGATAGTCCTCAAACAATAGAGAAAGGCTTGTCCTAGAGCAGCCCATTCCGAGTGAGCCTGCTGCCACTGCTCCAAGAACTGAAAGGGATGCTCACAAGAGGCATTTTGATGACGCTTTGGATGTTGCATGCCTCATGATTATTACCTTGGAATTTGAGCTTTAGAAGCAACTTGAGAACATGGGAGCATTCGATATGATCGAACATCTCAAAATGCTTTTCCATTAGCAAGCTAGGCATGAGAGGTTTGAGACCTCTAAGGCATTGTTTCAGTGCAAGATGTCTGAGGGAAGTCCCGTGGGTCCTCATGTGCTCAAGATGATTGGGCGCATTGAGAATCTTGAGAATTTGGGATTTGCTCTATAGAAAGAGTTGGCTATTTATGTAGTCTTGCAATCGTTGCCTGAAAGCTACAGTCAGTTCGTCATGAGTTATAACATGAAGAACCTTGATAAGTCCCTCCCTGAATTGCTCAACATGTTGAGAATTGCTGAGCAAAACCTTAGGAAGGCTAAGCCTATTTTGATGGTTCAAAAGGGCAAGGGAAAGGGAAAAGCCAACAAGAAGAAGGATAAAGCTAATGGAAAGTCCAATGCTAATTCTTCTTCAGCTGCACTAAAACCAAAGGGTGGTATGGTCAAGGAAGGGGAGTGCTTCCATTGTAAGCAACCTGGACACTGGATGCGCAACTGCAAGCTCTATCTTGAAGAACTTGCTAAGGAAAAGGGAAGTAAGACTTCCACTTCAGGTATTTTTGTTATAGAGGCTAACTTTTCTACTTCCTCATCTTGGGCATTAGATACTGGATGTGGATCTCACATTTGTGCAAATGTACAGGATCTAGGTAGAAGTAGAAGATTGGCCCGAGGTGAAGTGGACCTACGTGTTGGAAATGGAGCAAGGGTTGCTGCCTTAGCCGTAGGGACTTATGTTCTCACTTTACCTAGTGGATTAGTTTTAGAATTAGACAACTGCTACTTTGTGCCTACTATTAGTAGAAATTTGATTTCTGTTTCTTGTTTGGACAAGAAAGGTTTTTCATTTATAATAAAGGACAAATGTTGTTCTATTTATTTGAATGAAATCTTTTATGGTAGTGCTCAACTTAGCAATGGGTTGTATGTTCTAGACCTCGAAGATCCAATCTATAATGTGAATACCAAGAAGGTCAGATTAAATGATTCGAACCCGACCTATCTCTGGCACTGTCGCTTGGGCCATATAAATGAGACCCGCATATCCAAGCTCCATAAGGATGGACTCTTGGACTCATTTGATTTTGAATCATATGAGACATGTGAGTCATGTTTGTTGGGCAAGATGACCAAAGCCCCATTCACAGGGCAAAGTGAAAGGGCTAATGACTTACTAGGACTCATACATAGTGATGTATGTGGCCCTATGTCTACACAAGCTAGAGGAGGTTTCCAATACTTCATTACTTTCACTGATGACTTCAGCAGATATGGCTATGTGTATCTTATGAGACACAAGTCAGAATCCTTTGAAAAGTTCAAAGAATTCAAGAATGAAGTAGAGAATCAACTCGGGAAGAGTATCAAAGTGCTTCGATCAGATCGAGGTGGAGAGTACTTGGATCGAGAATTCCTTGACTATCTGAAGGAGTGTGGTATAGTATCACAACTCACTCCACCAGGTACACCTCAATGGAATGGTGTATCTGAAAGGAGAAATCGAACTCTGTTAGACATGGTTCGCTCCATGATGAGTCAAGCTGACCTTCCAAACTCCTTTTAGGGACATGCTCTAGAGACAGCCGCTTTTACACTAAACCGAGTTCCATCTAAATCGGTTCAAAAGACACCATATGAGATATGGAGTGGGAGGCATCCCAATTTGTCTTTTATGAAGATTTGGGGCTGTGACGCTTATGTGAAACGTCAATCCTCTGACAAACTAGGGCCCAAATCTCAAAAATGCCTTTTTGTTGGGTATCCTAAAGAAACAAAGGGTTACTATTTCTACAATCCTTCTGAGCAAAAAGTGTTTGTTGCTCGAACTGGTGTCTTTTTAGAGAAAGAGTTTATCTCTAAAGAAACTAGTGGGAGGAAAGTAGAACTTGAAGAAATTCAAGAACAACAAGGAGACATCGAACCTGAAATGGAACCTGAACAGACACCACAAGATGTTGTGGTTCAAGAGTCTGTTCCTGTAGCACAGAGCCCACGTAGGTCTGGTAGGATTCGGCGTGAGCCTGAGAGATATGGATTTCTCATGACTCACACTGGTGATGTGATGCTCATGGATCAGGATGAGCCCACAACCTACCAACAAGCTATGTCGGGGCCTGACTCTGAGAAGTGGCTAGTGGCCATGAAATCCGAGATGGAATCCATGTATGAAAACCAAGTATGGACTTTGGTTGACCCACCTGAAGGGGTAAAACCCATAGGGTGCAAATGGGTTTTCAAGAAGAAAACTGACATGGATGGTAATGTGATTACCTTTAAGGGACGATTGGTTGCAAAAGGTTTCAAGCAAATTCATGGTATTGACTATGATGAAACTTTTTCACCAGTTGCTATGCTTAAATCCATCCAAATTTTGTTTGCTATTGCTGCACACTATGATTATGAGATATGGCAAATGGATGTCAAAACTGCATTCCTAAATGGAAAGCTACTTGAGGATGTGTACATGACACAACCTGAGGGTTTTGTCACTCCTGAGAATGCCAATAAAGTGTGCAAGTTGCAAAGGTCCATTTATGGACTGAAGCAAGCTTCTCGAAGTTGGAATCTTCATTTTGATGAAGCAATCAAAGAGTTTGGTTTTATCAAAAATGAAGATGAACCTTGTGTCTACAAGAAGGTTAGTGGGAGCGCTATTGTCTTCTTGGTGTTGTATGTAGATGACATACTACTCATCGGGAATGACATTCCTGAGCTACAGTCTGTGAAGACTTGGCTGGGGAAATGTTTCTCTATGAAGGACTTGGGTGAAGCAGCCTATGTGTTAGGCATCAGGATCTATAGAGATAGATCTAGAAAGCTTCTTGGCCTAAGTCAAAGTACATACATTGACAAGGTGCTAAAGAGGTTTAGCATGCAAGATTCCAAGAAAGGATTCTTGCCCATGTCACATGGTATAACTCTTTCTAGATCTCAGTGTCCGAGTACACCCGAGGAGAGAGAGCGCATGAGTAAGATTCCATATGCTTCAGCAATTGGATCTATCATGTATGCCATGATATGTACTCGTCCTGATGTCTCATATGCCTTAAGCATGACGAGTAGGTACCAATCGAACCCCGGTGAGAGTCACTGGACAGCTGTTAAGAACATCCTTAAGTACTTACGAAGGACTAAGGATGCATTCTTGGTCTTTGGAGGTGAAGATGAGCTCGTTGTAAGGGGTTACACCGATGCAAGCTTCCAATCCGATAAGGATGATTTTAGATCGCAATCTGGTTATGTGTTTTGTATTGGTGGTGGTGCTGTGAGCTGGAAGAGTTCAAAGCAAGAGACAGTAGCTGACTCTACAACAGAATCTGAGTACATTGCCGCCTCTGATGCTACGAAGGAGGCAGTTTGGATCAAGAAGTTCATCACTGAACTTGGAGTGGTTCCAAGCATTGCCGACCCGATAGAGCTCTATTGTGACAACAATGGAGCAATCGCACAGGCTAAGGAACCTCGATCTCACCAGCGATCCAAACACATACTCCGACGCTATCATCTCATCAGGGAGATCATCGAGAGGGGTGATGTAAGGATATGCAGGACTTCGACAGACAGCAACATTGCTGATCCACTGACAAAGCCCCTTACACAGCAGAAGCATGATAGCCATTCTAGGTCCATCGGTATTAGATACATGGATGATTGGCTTTTAGTGCAAGTGGGAGATTGTTAGTGTTGTGCCCAAAAGGCCAATCATGAGATGATTGTATTTTTTGCACATTGAGTCATGATATTTTATTAAGGCATTAATCCAGCAATTATGTTTGTTGTTTTGTTTCTGCGTAACTTAACAAACATAATTGTAACCCTAGAATAATGATATTCTCAAACGTCCCTAGTCTAGTATTATTGTGGAGCGGGTTGCAATAATACATAACGACTAGCATATGTGGAGACTAATATGAGATATGTAGTCTACATATGGGTACAAGTTGGAGAACTTGTGTACTGGACCGACCCACCATGAGAACACTACATGGATCGTTATATGAGTGTCATAAGTGATTCTCATAGTGATCATGGTATATGTAGTCCTTCGACCTAAGATCATCAAGGTTCCCTACATGTGAGTCACATACTTTGATACTTTCCTTTGTTGCTCGTAACTGAGTGAACTTAAAGGAGGTCATTGGGTATGTCACATATCATGCGAAGGGATTTGTATGATCAAGATGGGATTTGTCCCTCCTATGTAACGGGAGTGATATCTTCGGGCCCCTTGATAGAGTGAGACTTAGAAAATGCATGGCTATGCTCGGGTGAGTTGATATATGATATCAATGTCATCAGTTTAAGTTGGTCTACTCGGTAATCAAGAAACCAAAGATTGGGGTATACAAGAGTGACACATTCTATGTCTTGTGCTTAGTCTTGATATCTTGGACAAAGGGACAATGGCATATATCGGTGATGATCATAAAGGTTTAGTCGAATCATCGACAATCTTGTCACTTGGGTAGCAATGATGTGTTGCTAGACACCGCTCATTGCTTATGATCATAAATGTGATTTATGATCATTGTCAACGTGGTAAGAGCCTACTGGGTCGCACACATAGAGCTATTTCGATCATTAGAGTGCATGGGCTAATAATTTGGGTTTTGGGTTCACAATAATTTCGTATTAATAATGGGCCCAATAGTTAAGCCATTATTAAGCCTGAAATTAAAGCCTAATTGGATTAGAACTTCGAAACCCATTAGGCCTGGAAGTTGAGTCTCACTATAAATACAACTTCTAGTGAGAAATTCGCAGGTCTCCTTGCCCTAGCCTCCCAAAAGGACAGCCGCACTCTTCTCTTGCAATTCTTTGGAGGACGCAAGCTAGCACTGCGAGCGCAAGAGAAACGCATCTGCCGGGACGCGGTGGAAGCGTGGTGATCCAGAGAGGCTCATGTGGATACCATAGAGAGCTTGAACACATCAGCTATTCAAGTTTTGTGATTCGACTCTACAGTTGAGTGAGAGATCTCAACCAAAAATTAGGTATGAAAATTTTCGAACACTCGGTTTACCCCGTTTCACTTGGATCTTGGAGGGTTTTGGTTAAATTCCGCTGCGCTGTTTGGCTCCCGAAACCCAACAGATATCATCACCGAGGGCTGTCAGGATGAGCTCTTCGACAGAGTGGGGCATATTCGGGAGAAGCTCTACCTTGCTATGGATGGTGGTTTACAGAGGTTAGAGGGTCAAGGACTGCGTACCCTCTTTTCTGAGGTTGCCGCTTGTCAGATCTGAGGGTGATGCTCGACTTTTACCGAGTGTGGTGCTCATCAAAGCTCAGTAGTTCAGAGGGTGATAGCCCTTTCGCTATCACATAGTGATCTACTTATGTTTATTACATGTTTTATGGACTAACCATGAATGTTGTTGCTGCTGCATACATGTGTTTGTTGTTTGTGTTTGATTGCTGCATTTGGATGCTATATGTTGGATGTTTGCATTGTGTTTTCTTTTTTTTTTAGTGTCTTTGGATGTAGGTGATAGCTAAAGGTTAGATTACCTTAGTGATAAAGTGTTCTCCTTAGTAAGTTTCTCCATGAAACTTTCCTCCACTCAAATCTGCCCATTTCAGGTCTAGCAGAAAGATCACATTCAAACTGATCATTTTTGTTTGAGTTTTGAACTAAAATTTATGGTACATGAACTCCCATGTGTCTAGTTATGATATGGAAAGTATGGTGATTTTAGGAGCACATTTGATATTTTTTGTGATGGTGCTTATTGTGCTACGCGGCAGCTGTCCAGCATTTTGTTTTAGAGTGCATTTTGTCTCAAGCATCTCCTGTGACTTGGGTGCGTATCTTTAGCTGTGTTAAGGCCATGATGTAGTGCACCTATGCATGTACATGTAAGGCATGTAAATTTGGAACAATTATGTGAACATTTGAGGATTGTTTTGCTATGTATGTGAAGGTGGTGCACAAGCTGTCTAAGTGTGAATGATGGGCTAGTTGTTTGCAAATTCTATCTTGACAACATAAAGATGCTATATGCAAGAGCATGTAATTCCTATGTGTATTGGACATGTATTGAAAAGCCTTGGAGAGTTTGCCCCTTGTGAATGAAGTGTTTGGAATTACTGCATTTGGAGCACTGTAGCCAAAGTTATGATGTTGCAAATTTGGCTAATTTACTGTTCATTTGGTCAGAATTTTGTAACCAACTTAAATAATCCATTACTTGGTCCATAGGTGGGCTATTGATGTAAAACCAAATTCCTTGGTTTGGTCTAAGTTTCTACTTGATAATGAAGCAAATAAAATGGTGGTGTACATGGCTAGATTAGTACAGTTTTCTTAGAGAAGTTCGGGTGCAGTTGTTGGAAACATGAACTTAACAAAATTGCCTATTGTATGGTAGCCAAGATTAAGACTTGTGCTACTATTTTTCTTCCTTGCTGCCATGATGTGCATTAAATGTGAATATGTGTGTAAATGTTGGACCAATATGCACGTATTCACATAGTGCCCAAGAAGGCCACTTGGGTATGCACATTAAGGGTATTGTTCTGATGGCCTATAGGACATACCAATCCTAGGATTTTAAATGCACAAATTTGGCACCATAACTGGACTACCCTAGAGTGGGTAACAACATCCTTCTTAAGTCTTGGCCACCAAAATTGTGTCCTCAAACCATGGTGTTTTTTACCAACACTAGGGTGAACACTTAACTTACTACTATGTGCCTCCTGTAGGACTTGCTGCCTAAGTCCCTCCATATTTGGCAAGTAGAGCTGATCTTCATAGTGTAGTATTCCGTCATTGTCCCAAAATTCCTCTTGCACAGTACCAAGTTTCTCTTGTCCAGAAATTTTCTTCAACAACAGATCTTTACTCTGAGCATCCTTAACCTTAACAAACCAAGCTGACTGTATCTCCAAAGTGTAGGCTACGGACTTTTCTTGGATTTGCCAAAACTCATGCACAGCTGTGAAACAATCCTCCAACACTCTTCCTGAAGAACTTATGGCCTGATCCTTACATAGGATCAATCCCCCATCGTAGCCTCATGTTTAGATCCTTCTATGTGAATAGATATTTTAAAGTCTTATGGTCCATGAAAATCATGAATGACCTCCACATCATGTAATGCCTCTAGAGCTTAAGAGGGAAGACTACCACCTCTACCTCAAGGTCATGACCTAGATCGTTCAATGCATTAGGTTTCAACTCCCTCGAGCCATAGGCGATCACCTAACTTTCCTGCATCAATATAGACCCCAGACCAAAACCTGATGCATCAGTGTACACTGGGAAAACTTTGTTTGGATATGGTAGAATAAGTATTGGTGGAATTGTCAACCTTTTCTTCAACTCTAAGTACGCTTATTCACACTCTATTATCCAATCAAAATTTTGAGCTTTCTTGGTCAAGCCTATAAACGGTGTAGCTACCATAGAAAATTTCCATAACCTCGTACTGTAGCCTATGAAGATCAACAAACTTTTGACCTCTGTAACTGTAGTTGATCTCTTCTACTTAACCACTGATTGAACCTGTTCAGGATCCACTTATAAAACACTTAGCACCTATACTATGCCCACAAAACTGTATCCTTTAAGACCAAAAGTCACACATAGATAGCTTTGGATAATACTAAATATCTCTTATTGGTTGCAAAACCATTCTAAGGTGCTCCTCATGCTCTTGGGTAGACTACGAGTATGCTAGAATGTCATCGATGGAGACTTCAACAGACTGATCCAAGAATGGCTTGAAGATCATATTCATGTCCGTTGATGCTCTAGCACATTTACGATGTTGGACATGTTGATTGGGCCTCTGGTAGAACTTCACCTGAGTAGTAACTGGAGCACTTGAACAACAAGGGTTAGGAGCTACCTGGAGTTTTTTTCTGGGGAAGGGATCCCCGATGCCCAAGATAGTATGTGAAGGGAGAAGTTGTTTAAAGGTAGAGAGTAGAAAAGAAGGGTACCTTTTGTTCTTTACCTGGGAGTCTCCCCCAAAAATTTATAGGAGGCCAGGAGGAGGACGCTGTTATGCCCAAGATCAGTAGATCAAGACTCATGTTTGGCCAAATTTGGTCTATATTTTTGAAGAAAGGTGTCTACAGCTGGACATAGGCAGTTATGGTCCGAGGGTAAGGGCATGTGTGAGGTTTCTATCAGAGATTACTCAGCTGTATTTGTGATTTCTCCTTAAGACCCTTTCAGGGATCAGAGAGCCTTTCGGACAAGGATTTCCCTAAGAGCAACTTGAGAAATCCCTTCTGATTAGTGGATCCTCTTCGAGAGATATTTCTTCTATCGAGGGTGATAGACATACATTCCTCAGGTTGGTAATGTACAGTCCGAGGATGGCAAGTAGTCTCTTTCCCAGAGTCAGTCGTATAGATATCCGAGGGTCGTATGGAGAATTCTCCCAAGGTTCATCGTGTATCTTTCCAAGCGTGGTGCCAAGTTTGCCAATGAGAAGGTCATGTGGGCGGTAACCCTTCGGCTATCACATGCCCCCTCCAAAAGACCAAAGTTGTGCCTTTTGTTCTGATCATCTAGGAGCGTGTTATGATAATCTTACCCTTGGGAAGTTGAAGTTGTCCTTGGCAAAAAAACTTCCTTCTGCCGTGGTGTCCTTTTGGCATAGTTAACTTTTCGGTCTGAGACACTTTCTTTTGCCGATGTTGTACTTTCAGCATTCTCTTGGACCCTTTGTTTGTGTTCTATTCTCTGAATTTAAACCCTTGGTGAGGATATTACTTCAAGCCAAATTCTTATTTTTGGGAAAGTCACACCTGTTAGTGTTGTGCCCAAAAAGCCAATCATGAGATGATTGTATTTTTGCACATTGAGTCATGATATTTTATTTAGGCATTAATCCAGCAATTTTGTTTGTTGTTTTGTTTCTGCGTAACGTAATAAACAGAATTATAACCCTAGAATAATGATATTCTTAAACGTCCCTAGTCTAGTATTATTGTGGAGCGGGTTGCAATAATACATAATGACTAACATATGTGGAGACTAATATGAGATATTGAGTCTACATATGGGTACAAGTTGGAGAACTTGTGTACTGGACCGACCCACCATGAGAACACTTCATGGATCGTTATATGAGTGTCGTAAGTGATTCTCATAGTGATCATGGTATATGTAGTCCTTCAACCTAAGATCATCAAAGTTCCCTACATGTGAGTCACATACTTTGATACTTTCCTTTGTTGCTCATAACTGAGTGAACTTGAAGGAGGTCATTGGGTATGTCACATATCATGCGGAGGGATTTGTATGATCAAGATGGGATTTGTCCCTCCTATGTAACGGGAGTGATATCTTCGGGCCCCTTGATAGAGTGAGACTTAGAAAATGCATGGCCATGCTTCGATGAGTTGATATATGATATCAATGTCATCAGTTTAAGTTGGTCTACTCAGTAATCAAGAAACCAAAGATTGGGCTATACGAGAGTGACACATTCCATGTCTCGTGCTTAGTCTTGATATCTTGGACAAAGGGACAATGGCATATATCGGTGATGATCATAAAGGTTTAGTCGAATCACCGACAATCTTGTCACTTGGGTAGCAATGATGTGTTGCTAGACACCGCTCATTGCTTATGATCATAAATGTGATTTATGATCATTGCCAACATGGCAAGAGCCTATTGGATCGCACACATAGAGCTATTTGGATCATTAGAGTGCATGGGCTAATTATTTGGGTTATGGTTTCACTTTAATTTCGTATTAATAATGGGCCAAGGAGTTGAGCCATTATTAAGCCCGAAATTAAATCCTAATTGGATTAGGGTTTTGAAACCCATTAGGCCTGGAAGTTGAGTCTTACTATAAATACAACTTTTAAGTGAGAAATTCCCAGGTCTCCTTGCCCTAGCCTCCCAAAAGGACAGCCGCACTCTTCTCCTGCAATTCCTTAAAGGACGCAAGCTAGCACTGCGAGCGCAAGAGAAACGCATCTGCTGGGACGTGGTGGAAGCGTGGTGATCCCGAGAGGCTCGTGTGGATACCATAGAGAGCCTGAACACGTCAACTGTTTAGGTTTTGTGATTCAACTCTACAGTTGAATGAGAGATCTCAACCAAAAATTAGGTATGAAATTTTCGAACACCCGGTTTACCCGATTTCACTTGGATACTGGAGGGTTTTGGTTAAATTCTGCTACTCTGTTTGGCTCCCGAAAGCCAACAGTTCGGCACGTATGGAGTTATTTTATACCTTAAGCTAAGTTCTTAATTCTGGTAAGGTTACATCTTTGGCATGAAAGGAGTTATTTTCACCTTTGAGTTTTTATTCCCACCTTCTATAAATGAATCATCCTATCTTCTAGCCAAGTAGTCGTGCCATCTCAGGTTACATGATATAGACCTACTAAATTAGAAGGCATGCCCTTGTTTCTCGCGCCGCATGACGCGTGTCACCAGGCATTCACCATTCTTCATGTTCGTTACATTGGTTATGTCTCTTTGCCTGTAGAGGGTCATATTGGCACCGTTTCACCTGCCTTCTTCAGGCTATACAGAGCCATTGCTTTCCGAAGGCTCCTAACTCATCTGCCTTTAACTCTCTCTTACTCTCTCAACTTTATTTTTCTTGCAGCGGTGTTCTGGCAATGAAGCAAATTTTGGCAACTATTTATGGTGGTTTCCCTTTGTTCAATAGGTTATTGTCTTCTAAAGTCAGTTTTTCTTCTTGATTCATCGTATGACAACATTTCCAGGGTTAGGTTCTTAGTGTTTTGAACATGTCTTCTTCACAAGCTGAACTTTGATCCATTCCTATGAGTTAGGCTCCACTCAACCCTCATTTGAGCTCTACCACTTCGGAAAAGCTGAAGAAATGGTCAGCAAAATTCTTCTTACCTTCTTATGCTATGACCAGGCCTTTTGGTCCTAGCAAACTAAGCTACCTTCCTTAGCATAATATGGTCACTGTCCTTAGGGCAGAGCTGAAGGCGGGTCTTTGATATCTACTACCAAAGATGGTGAGCAAATTTTGCCAATTTCATGGCATATCCATTAACCAGCTATCCCCGAAATCCTATTCTCACTCTAATGCCTTTTTCTACATGTGTGGGGTCTTCAAAATTGACCCTCACTTCATCTTTTTCATGCAATACTACAAGCTTTATGCTGTCCCAAAGAGTGATTTTTACTTCTTGCTCCCTCGGGGATCTAGGAGCAAGAAATTTACTTCTACCTTCGGCACCAAGGACAATCAGCGAGGATGCAAGAAGAAGTACTTCTTTATGGAGGTGGACAAGAGATGAAAGGACATGCCTACAAAGCGGGCTTTAGGGACCCTTGACATCGATGTAATGGATCTGTTGAAGTTGTTCACCCTTGAATTAGAGTCTCAATTCAAAGAGTTCGACAGTTGTGTTCAGGCGACTGCTGATTTGTCAAACCAGGCTTGTTCTCGTCCACTATAGCTTATTCCAATCAGATGGAACTTCATGATCGAAGAGGTACTTCGGGAGCTTCAGGTTATTCAGTAGCATGTTGCTAACAAGAATATGCCTACAACAGAAGTGGATGGAAAGAAGTCATGGCTGGTCATGCTTCTTCAGGGTGAACTTTCCTATTTAGCTCTTGTAGAAAGTAAGCTTTTTTTCCAACTTTTCTTTTTGGATTTTTTGGTAATTACACTGATATTTTCATTTTTGTAAAGATGGGCGACAAATCATCGTCCTTCTATAAGAGCCTATTCCTTGGCCAAGCTGAGAAAGGGGAGCAGAAGAATAAGGCCCCCAAAAGAAATAAGGGACTCGCTGGGCAGTCTTTGCGGGCACCAAAGATGAAGAAAACAAAGGAGGACTCTTTCCCTCTTCCCCCAAAGACTAGACCATAGGTCTAGACTACTCTGCTAAAGGTGTAGATCCTTCATGGGAGGTGGCGATCTTATCCATCCCCCTGAGCTTCGATGCGACCATAGAGACCTTAGGGACTTTGCTAGGGGTCATTTCGATCGAGGAGGCCAAAGAAAGTGAAGAAAGAAGGGTGAAGAAGTCCCTGCTGAGGTTCTTGACGTTAGTGACTTTAATGGGGAAGATGCCAAAATTCTACCAGGCTTGTCTCTTAGCCATTCATCTAGTAATTTTGCCTTTTCTAGCTGTTGACACCCAATTTCGTCCGGCCTTTTAAAAAATTTTAAAAAAAATTAATTTTATTATTATTATTATTATTATTACTGAAAATTTTTAATTAGTTTAAAATACATTTTTGTTTTGTGAAGATTTGATTTAAAATGATATATATATCTATATGTGTATGTTTGAAAGAAAAGAAAATTTTAGGAAAAAAATGACAAAAAATTAAAAGTTTGAGGTAAAAATGACAAAATTGAGAAGTTTCGGGCAAAATTGACAAATTATGAAAGTTCCAGGAGCTTTGGGTAATTTTTTGCGTCAATTTTGGGCCTAAACGGACGTTTCTGGCCCAAATTCACAGAAAACGACAAAATTGTCAAAATCAGAAGCTTCTGAAACTTATCCAGAGCCTGAGAAACGTAAAGGACTGAAATTGTCATTTTACCAATTTAAAAGATAAGTTTGAAATTTTTTATTAATTTATCCATCAACAGTTCAGCCAAACTTCCTCTATAAATAGGCCTCCAAATTCAGTGCTGAACACATAAAAAAAAATAGAAAGAAAGCTTAGAGCTCCGTTTTAAAAAAAGGGAAAAATTTCAGTCCTTGTCCCTAGCCTCTGCCTCTTCACTCAAAAAAGACCCAAACTTTTCCTGTTTGCCGTTATCCTCCTTGCCGTTTCCACCTTTTTCCTCCCGTTACGCCGTCCGGTCGCCGTTGTTCCGCCCTGCCGTCCTTTCCCTCGCCGTCACTCCGCCATCCCGCCGTGCTCGCCGCCGTTCCCTGCCGCCGTGCCGTCACGCCGGTCGCCGTTGTTCCGCCCGCTGCCTTCCCCTCCGTCGCGTCCTTTTCTTTGCCGTGCCAACCACCGCCGTCGCCCCTTTTTGCCCTTGCACACCCGCCGTCGCCTCGCCGCCCCACGCCCTCGCTGCCTCCCTGCCGTTGCACCTCCGTCCCACGCCGCCGTCGCCTCGCCGCCCTACGCCCTCGCCGCCGTGCCCAGCTGCCCCCCCCTTTCGCCCCTTGCGCCCGCGTCGCGTCTTTCCTGGGAATTCAAAATTCAAAATAAAAAGGTACAACTCTCATTTAATCCTTCATCTTTTCAATTTCTTTCACTTTGGTTACTAACCTTTTATTTTGATCTTGCAGAATTAATTACTAACTCTTTTAATTTTTTTTTACTTGTTTATTTATTTGTTTATTATTGTTATTATTACTAACCCTTTTTTTTATTGTTATTAACTCACTAATTAATCTAACTTTACTAACCCTTTTTTTTATTGTTATTAACTCACTAATTAATCTAACTTTACTAACTTTTTTTTTTATTGTTATAAAAACTAATCTAACTTTACTAACCCTTTTTTTTTATTGTTGTTATTAACAACTAATCTAACTTTACTAACTTTTATTTTTATTGTTATTAACATCTAACTTTACTAACTTTTGCTAACTTTTATAATTCATGGAAGGTTATACCTCCTATTTATTTAATTCTTTTAGTGGATGGCCAAAAAGCCCCATTTTTATCATTTATTTAATTATCTTTTAATATTTCTTTATGTGTTTTCTCTTTATTTATTTATATTTATGCATCTTTTACTTTTTAAATGGATCTCTAAACTAAAACAAAAGAAAACCTCCACTTTATTCATTTAATTTTCCTTTATTTACTTTATGCAAAAATTTTATTTTCATGATTAAACTTATTTCAATTTAAGAAAGAAATTAGTCATAAAATAAATAATATAAATAAGTAAATAATAAAACTAAAAGAAGATCCTTTTTGTGAATAATTAACTTTATTCTATTTATTTTAAAATCATTTTTTTAAAAAGCCAATTTTTTTTAAACACATGTTTTTATCTCTTTAAAAACAACAAAAAGATAATATTTTATTCCTTTATTAAAATTACTAAACAAACATAAGTAAATAATTACAAAAATACAAATCATTCCTTTTTAAATATATCTTTAAAAGTAGTAATAATTAAAATTTAATAAAAAAAATAATAAAAATCCAATAAAATTATGATTAAAATTAATAAATTAATAATTAATTAATTAATTAAAAATTAAACTCCATGACCAAATGATCCGCCAGGATCCATGGCTTAGATTTTTTTAAATAAATTATAAATAAATTTTCTTATTTCTTTATCCAGCAATATATTAATTAAAATAATAAAAATATAACTTTTTAGTTTCTTTATTAATAAAAAGAATAAAAAGTAAAAATTTTCGGGTTAATATTTTATTATCCAGTAATATTTTACTTACTTCTTTTAAAATAATGAAAAGATATAACTTTTTGTTTCCCTTATTAAACAAAAATCAAAATTTAAGCCAAATGAGTTCAAATAAAGGTAATAAATTAAATTTTTTTTTCTTTTTTCTTAAATATCTTAGACTTATTAATTAGATATATTTTCAGATATATAAATTAAAATTATTTAAAAATCTTTCATCAAACAAAAAAAAAACATAAAAATGAAATATAAATATCAAGACTTTTATATACATATAAGTTTTTAGTTTCTTTATTAATCACTTTTGGTTAATGTTTTTATCAAATACAAAACAAATAAATATCAAAACTTTTCTTTTATGTTTAAAATATACATAAAATTTTTAGTTTCTTTTCTTGAATAATCATTTTTACTTAATTCATTCAAAACAAAATTAAGACTTTTGTTCTATTTTTGAAATATACATATGAATTTTTTTTTTTTTTTGCTTTCATCATTGGTTAAACTCATTTCATTTAAAGAAATTAGCCATAAAAAAATATATAAAATAAATCTGAGCCATGTTGTTAAGTCAAAAATTTTTTTAGTTCATGGTATATTGGCTGGAAACTGTCTTGTGCCCGCTTTTGAGCTGCTTCACCTGGTGAAGAGGGTCTAAACATGAGTAACAATATAAATCTTTCGTTTTTAATAAAACCATGATCAAAGTTTTTTTTGAATAAACATAAAATAAATTAAGATTTTTTTAACTCTTTGATTCCTTTAAATTAACTTCTTATTAAATAAAAAAATTAAAATTTTTTTAATTCTTTTATAAATTGAGTAATTCTTTAAATAATAAATATCCTTCATTAAACAAGAAAAATTAAAAAAGAAAAGAAAGATAAGAAAGATAAAAAAAGAAAGATAAAGAAAAGAAAAAAAAAGAAAAGAAAGGAAAAAAAAATAAAAGAAAAAAAATAAAATTTTTAGATTATTAATAAATCTAAAAATTTCATAAACAAAAAGAATTACAAATTAGTAATTAAACTAATAATTAATTCCATAATAAAGAAGAATTAAATAATTAACATAAATTAAAATAATTTCCATATCCGGATGATCCGGCAGGATCTACGGTTTGGAAAATATCAACCTTTTTAAAATAAATTAAATAAATAAAAAGTAAAAATCCATATTTTGATAATAGATTACGATATGGATTAAATTCTTTAAAATTTCACCAAATTCCGTGTCCGGGTGACTCGGCAGAGTCCATGGTTCGGAATCAAATCTTCCGTGTCCAAATGACTCGGCAGAGTCCATGGTTCGGAAGTATAAAATTCTATACAAATTAACTTAAAAATCCACATTTCGACTAATTCAGTTAAAATTTCTAAATTAACTGAAAATTATTTAAAAGCAAAGTAAAACAAAATTAAAATCAACTAAGGTGCCAATTTTGGGCGCTATAACAATATTGTTTTAGCGTAACCGTACTCCCGATCCCCGAACTCTCGCAGACCATATTTTAAGGTGACCAATCGACCTAAGAAAACTGATTGGTGGCGACTCCAGAAAACCCGACGTTGCCACAGCTTGGCGACTCCACTGGGGAGCCGACGTTAGTGAGTCAAGCCTAAAAGTTGATTTATTTTGTTCTGTTTTGTTTATTTTTATGTGGATTTATATGTTATATTTACTTATTCTAAACATGCATAATGCATTCACAACATGAAGCTCTATACCCGAGCTTCCTCAAATCGAACACGTTCTTTCAAAGCGGAATTGGTGTTGTTGTCCTTGTGAGACCATGGTCTCCAAGCCTTCACCGGTTTCAAGTAGCAAAGTAGTGTATTGCCTCCTGAGACGGATAGTCTCTGCATGGGCCCACGAAAAGCTACGACTCGAATTAATCCTTTCCTTACATAAACCCTCGTGGGTAAGGAATTGGGCTGTCACTATAATTTAGTGATGGGATTCGGGAACTACCCTTGGCCTTTTTGATAAACCACCTTATGCATATAGAACTCCTCACTCTACCATAGAACCAATCAATAAGAACTCCTATGTCTTGGTTCCAATCACCATAGGCATGAATTTTTTATCCATTTTGCTTATATGCTAGATTTATGATTCCGTGTATTACTTTTTGCTAACTCTATTTTTTTTCCTTGTTCATTTTTCCGGCATATTCATATCATTCATTAAGATAAGTATTCGGTGAAGGAATCACTATCATGGACATTCTCGAATACCTTCC
Organism: Aquilaria sinensis; assembly: GCA_005392925.1. NCBI lineage: Eukaryota > Viridiplantae > Streptophyta > Magnoliopsida > Malvales > Thymelaeaceae > Aquilaria > Aquilaria sinensis. The sequence goes on along the minus strand of SMDT01000850.1, from coordinate 6,658 downwards.
CACGGCTGTTAATGAATCTTGGAATGCCACAATAGTGGAAACTCAGCCGGAAGCTATGGAATTCTCCGAAACGGCCCAAAAGCTTCATGGAGATTCCCTGACACCACATTCTCATGTACAACTCAAGGATCAAGTATCGGTCCGTATAGATCAGAACGACGTAACTGAACTATTACGAGTATGGAATAGTTGGAGCTCCGTGGATCGGGAAGCATTCACATCAACATATGGCCATATTGCTCGCCTGCTAAAAATCACCGTTGATACATCACTTATCCGTGCACTGATACAGTACTGGGATCCATATTATCGGTGTTTCTCCTTCAACAAGATGGATCTTGTTCCGACTATAGAAGGAATACAATAACCTCCTGGGTTGGCCGTCTGATTACTCAATGGAGACTTACCATTATGACAGGAGAATTGAGCCTCATCGAGCCCTGGCAAAACTGTTGGATGTGCCAGCTTCCAGTCTTCAATCCAAATTCTCGACAAAGGGGTATCGAAAATTCATCAGTTGGAATGACTTAAAGCAATTGAGTCCACACTCTCCCTCAAAAGGACCAAAGACATAAGCTTTTCGCTTTGGCGATATATGGCTTGGTAATATTTCCTAGAATCATCGGATTCATTGAAGGAGACGTCATCTCACTATTCGAGCAAATATGCAATACTCAAGTGAATCCGACTTCAGCTATTCTTTGTGAAACCATCAAGTCATTGAATTTTTGTCACCAAAGCGGGGGCAAATTCATGGGATGTTCTCACCTCTTCGACATATGGATCAAGAGCCACCTTCCTTGTGACAAACAAAATTTCGGGAATCGCTTTTCAAAAGACTTCATTCCAATTGAAGCCTTCTTGAAGAGTGAGTCCATTCATCATGACAATAAGGAAGGATGGATTAACTATTTTAAGAACATCCTGAGTTGCAAATTGAATGGAGAGCCCCCTAGTCCACCTCCACCGACGTCATCTACCGCTGTGGCGATTGCCCATGGGTTCCTCTTCTAGGTATATGGGGAGGAACAAGTTATGCCCCGGCCCAAGTGCGGAAGCAATTCGTTCCATGCAATTTATACCCATGACTCACAATCTAAGTAAGTTGGAATTCTCACACGAAGATCCAATGGCAAATAAGTTGGCGATGGGTATTTCAATTACATGGAAAAGACTATTTATACTGAAGTCCGGCCCTATTCTTTCTCCCACCGCCTACTATGAATGGAGAAATAATCGAAAGGAAGGAATAGTGCTGCCCTGACGATGCTCCTAGAAAGTTGGCAAAAAGAGAACTTGAAAAAGAATTAGAGGAAGAAAAAAAGAGAAGAACAAGAGAATGCTTATCGATATACAACAGCTCAGTCATAAAGCACAACACCTTGAAGAAAAAGTTGAATGCCAAAAACAAATCATCTCTCAATTAGTTGAAGAAACTGATCAAAGAGAGATGAGAGCAAGATACTGGGAAGATCAATACAGACTTTCTCAGCATCAAGTGCAAGTGTTTTTGGCTAGAAGTCAGGAAAGTAACTCAGCAAGCCCAACAAATGGGCGAAGAAGCTAGAGAATTGGAAGAACTGAGCTGTCCTACTTCATCATTAAATGTTCAAAAAATGATGGAGTTCATTGCTAAGGCTAGAAAACAATATTGTACTTTGGGCCGTTTCTTTTAAGAAACAAACCAGTCGAAACAATTGTCTTGAGAATGTAATCAAGAATTTCCACTATAGTCTTTCTTTCACCGAGTACCTACAATATTCATTGCATGCATCCATTACATCAATCACATACATGTAGAATCTAATAAAATAAATATTCCTTTAAAAAGGTAAAATTGGACCTCAACACCGATATTCAACTCGACTCCAAACAAGATTAATGGCAGAACAAGCCGAAGGACGTCTCATGGAGATGGAGTCCAAGATAGAAAGTATGGCAGAACAGATGAGACAGTTGATGGAACTAATCAAAGGGAAAGCAACTCAAGCTCCCACCAAAGAAGTACAAGATCCCACTTATCCTCCGGGATTCACCCCGCAACGAGTCTCAGTCCAAGAAAACCTGTTTCAGGAACCAGGACCGTCTGCTAGTGTTCACCTGAAACAAGACACCGTACATGAAGAGAAGAAGATGTTACCAAAAGAAGAAGCAGAATCTCAAAAACTCGAAACGATAGAAAAGAGACTGCGAGCCATTGAAGGAGGTACTATGTTCGGATCTCTCTCAGTGGATGACCTCTGCTTAGTTCCAGACGTTGTAATCCCTTCAGACTTTAAGGTGCCAGATTTTGTGAAATACGATGGAACGAGTGATCCCATCACTCACATCACTTTGTTTCTCAGAAGACTACAACCACTTACCAAAGATGAGAAGGTGTGGATCGCACTTTTTCAGGAAAGTCTCACAAAATCAGCATTACAGTGGTATCTAAGCCAAGGTCCAAGAAACATAAAAACTTGGAATGACCTTGCTCAGGCCTTCATCGGCAACTATAAACATGTTATGGACTTAGCTCCGGATCGCCAAACTCTCCAAAACATGGAGAAGAAAAAGCCAGAAACTTTCAAGGAATATGCCCAACGATGGAGGGACTTAGCTGCACAAGTGCAGCCACCCATGACAGAAAGGGAAATGGTCACTTTGTTTGTCCAGACACTGAAGTACCCGTATTATGACAAACTCATTGGCAATTCGGCAACCAATTTCTCCGACGTAGTCATGTCTGGAGAAAGGATCGAGCATGGTATCAGGACCGGGAAGATTACTGAGTCCTTTAGTGATCCTATGAAAAGAGGAGGACCATCCAGAAGAAAAGATGAAGAAATACAACAAATCGGACGAGGAAGAGGGATTCCCCTCGTGGGTACCGTGGCTACCGGACCTCGCCTATCCTATTCTGCCAACAGGCCCAATTATTATCCTACCAATAGGCCCAATGATTATCCTCCAAATAGGCCCAGTGATTATCTTCCCAATAGACCCAACAATTATCCTCTCAACAGGCCTAATCAGTTACGGCCACCTGTTCCGACTCCTCCAATGCTTGCACCAAGACCAAGAGAAATTTTCGCACCGATTCCCATGACTTATACTGAGTTGTATCCAAAACTCATCCAGAGCCAACTCATTCGCCCAATTCCCACAAGGCCATTCGAACCCCCATATCCAACATGGTATGACCCTAAACTAAATTGCCCATATCATGATGGCGTTACCGGCCATGGCCTGGAAAATTGCATAGCATTGAAACGTATAGTCCAACAATTAATCGAGTCAAAGTGGTTGGACTTTTCCGATGAACCAAACGTCACTCATAATCCATTGCCGCCTCATCAAGCAAAACCAGTCAATATGATAGAAGAACACCGGCCGACGAAGAAGTTAGTCAACGATATCATAACCCCTCTTAAGCATGTATATTCATGCCTTGTGAAAGAAGGGATTATCATGGGAAAGCCTTCTTTTGGACATGAAGAAGTCGAGGATGAGGAGTGGTGTAACTTTCATGACAGTAAAAGTCATTCTATCCAGGAATGCTCAGAATTTCGTGAAAGACTACAAAGTCTCATTGATTCCTCCCAACTCATCGTTTTTATGTCAGATAAAGATGATGACGTGAATGTGATCATTAAAGAACAAGATGCTATGCCAAGACCACTAGTCATATCAATCTCAAAACCTACTCTTAAGCCTCTAAAAATTCAAGTCCCGAAGCCATTCCCATACAAATAAGACAAAACTGTTCCATGGAGCTATGATTACACTTCTAACATCACATCAACTCCGTTAGAAGTCGGGATTATGACTAGAAGTGGTCGGTGTTATTCTCCAGAGCAAATGAACAAGCTCCAAAAAGATAAGAACGTTACAGACCCAACAACTGGACCTCTTGATACAAATACATCCAAAGAGCAAGAGATGCCTCGAACAGTAACAGATGAACAAGCTACTGAGTTTCTCAAACTCATAAAGCAAAGCGAATATAGCATCGTTGAGCAGTTGAACCGCCTGCCAGCAAAGATCTCCATACTTTCATTGCTCTTAAGCTCTGATGCTCATCGAGAAGCTCTTCTCAAAGTCCTGAATAAGGCTTATGTTGAACAAGATATCTCCGTGAACAACTTTGACCACCTCGTCAACAACATCACGGCACAAAATCTCATCACATTCACTGACGATGAGATACCAGCAGAAGGAAGGGGTCACTCTAAGGCTCTACATATTTCGGTTAAATACAAAGATCGGATTATGGCTAGAGTACTTATCGATAATGGGTCAGCTCTAAATGTAATGCCACTGGAAACCTTACATAAGATCGGTTTAGACCCATCATACCTCAACAACAGTCATATTGTTGTTCGAGCGTTTGACGGAACGAAGAGAGATGTTGTTGGAGAAATAGAGCTACCAATAGGGATTGGTCCCTGTCTTTTCCACATCACATTCCAAGTCATGGATATTTGTCCATCATATACCTGTCTGTTGGGAAGACCATGGATCCATATGGCCGGAGCAATTCCTTCTTCATTACACCAAAGAATGAAATTCATTATTGAAGGAAAGATAATCACAGTCTTTGCTGAAGAAGACATTCTGCTATCAAGACCTGCGGATGCTCAATATGTCGAGGTCAATGAAAATATACCTGATTGCTCCTTCAGGTCTTTTGAGATTGTCAATGCTGCTTATGTCAGTGAATATGGAGAAGAACCCGTTCCTAACATCTCTAAAACAAGTCGCATGGTCGCCAAACTCATGATAAAAGGAGGATACTCACCGGGGTTAGGTCTGGGACAAGATTTACAAGGAATCCCAGAGCCATTGAAAATATCCGCAAATGAAGGGAAATACGGCCTAGGCTTCACACCGACAAGACATGACAAAATGAAGGCAATAGCTGAAAAGAGAGAAAAGAGGATTGCACGATTAACAGGGCATCCTCTCCAGGAAAGAAATCTGGATATCCCTGAAATCACCGAAACGTTCGTGAGTGGTGGTCTCATTCCGAAAAATGACAATGAAGGCAAGCTGACTATCAACATCAACAAGTCTTTTGAAAGTCTTTCTATTCAGGCAATCATCAGTGATTCACCTGAAGAGGAGGAGCTCGTTCAACCTTGTGGCCCACGGGATGTGCTGAACAATTGGGAGGCGATAGAACTGCCTGTTATAATCGAAAGCTTTCCAAAGTAATCTAATAGTAAAAACCTCCTAAAGAAAGGTTCAATCAATAGGGTGTAGTCTTTGTTTAAGTGAACCTTTTAGTTATTGCTTTTTATTCCAATAAAGTTGTGATTTATGCACACTGTAAATAAAGTACCAGTTTGCATCCATCTCATTCGTGCCATTTTTTTCTTCTCTTTCTTTTCTCTCGATAATGCAGACCTGAAACTCTCTTTGATGACAATGAAAGAATGAACTTTGATAATCCTGTAAACACTACCGACTCGGATGACGAAGATCTTCAAGTATCTCCTGAGCTATTAAAAATGATTGAGCGAGATGAAAAAGAAAGAGCAACAAGTCAAGAACCAACTGAGGCATTTAACTTAGGAGACAGTCAAGATATAAAAGAAGTCAAGATTGGCACTTTGTTTCCTCCTGAAGAAAAAGAAGAATTAGTCCACTTATTGAAGGAATATGTGGATGTGTTTGCTTGGTCATACCAAGATATGCCTGGCTTAAGCTCAGACATAGTACTACACAAAATACCCTTGAAACCTGGGGCGAAGCCTGTCAGACAGAAGTTACGAAGATTAAAGCCGGATCTAATCTTGAGAGTAAAAGATGAAATTCGAAAGCTGTGGGATGCAGGATTCCTTGGGGTCGCTGAATATACAGAATGGGTGGTTAACATTGTTCCAGTCGAAAAGAAAGAAAGTGGGAAACTAAGAGTTTGTCAGGACTACCGGCCATTGAACGAAGCCAGTCCTAAAGATAACTTCCCACTTCCACACATTGATACACTGGTGGATAATACCGCAGGAAATTCCTATTTTTCCTTCATGGATGGCTTTTCTGGATACAATCAAATCAAACTTGATCCAGATGATATGATAAAAACTGCCTTTATAACCCTTTGGGGTACCTTCTACTACAAGGTGATGCCTTTTGGGTTAAAGAATGCTGGTGCTACATATCAAAGAGCCATGGTTGCGTTATTCCATGACATGATGCATAAAGAAATTGAAGTATATGTAGACGACATGATCGCCAAAACTTTCACTGCTGGGGGGCATCTAAAAGTGCTAAGAAAACTATTCGATAGACTTCGCAAATATCAACTGAAGTTGAATCCTGCCAAATGTACTTTTGGATCCTCTTCAGGAAAGTTATTGGGTTTCATGGTCAGCAAGGATGGGATTCGAGTTGACCCGAGTAAAGTCAAAGCGATACAAGAAATGCAACCCCCGAAGACTCCAAAACAAGTAAGAAGTTTTCTGGGTAGAATCAACTTCATAGCAAGGTTCATATCACAATTGACGTCCAAGTGTGAACCTCTTTTCAAATCACTAAAGAAGAACAATCCGATTGAGTGGAATAACGAATGCCAAGAAGCATTCGAGAAAATCAAACAATATCTATCAAATCCACCAGTCTTGATACCACCTCGATCCGAAGAACCGTTGATTCTATATTTATCCATACAGGATTC